>JZSA01000125.1:0-127000 GCA_000956155.1 Cotesia vestalis
AAAAATAAATATAAAAAAATATTTAGCAACAAAAATAAATTTGTAATTGAAATAAAAAAAAATTCTTACAACAATTTTTAGCCAAAAAAAAAATATAAAAAATTATTTAGCAACAAAAATAAATTTTTAATTAAAAAAAAAATTCTTACAATAATTTTTAGCTAAAAAATAAATATAAAAAAATATTTAGCAACAAAAATAAATTTTTAATTAAAATTAAAAAAAATTCTTGCAACAATTTTTAGCCAAAAAAAAAATATAAAAAAATATTTAGCGCACTGCATAAAAAAAAAATTCTTGCACCAAGACAATTTTAAGGAAGACTAAAATTGTTTTAAAGCCAGAAGAAATTTTCTTAGCTCAAGAAAATGTTCAAGAAATTTTCAGTCTTCCTAAATATTTTTTTAAGTTGAAAAAATTTATCCTAGAGTCAAGAATTTTTTTTCGGTGCTTTACCATTTATAGGGACTTCTTGTCTTTCGAGGCTTACAATTTGTAGTAAATATCTATCAAAGCATTTAATCTTTTTCAATTACTGCTTCATTCAAGTACAAAGAGTACCAATTTATCCCAATAGCTCAAACGAATTGAGAAAGAATTTTAAAATTTACTTTTAAAGTCCTAAGAAAAATTATGGGACTATATTTCAATCGTAAACGTTGCTTTACCATTTATTAGTAACAACAGTACTTTTATAAAGTGCATGCCAGTAAAATTTACCGGAGGCTGCAGAAAAATAAGAAAAATAAATGCAGTTTATTACATAAAATAGAATTATTATTAGACATATTGTTATCAATCAAATACCATTATTATATTTCTATAGGTTTTATCTTTTTAAAAACCTAGATTTTTATTTAATGACTGCATGTTTAATTATTTTTTGTGATTTAATTTATTATTTAAGGATATTTCACTAGAAAAGATATATCGAGTAGTAACTAATGGTAAAAAAAAAAAATTACTAACGTTATTAAAGTACATTTTTACAAATAAAATTAAACTAATCACATAAAATTTTATCAGAATGATAATTTTAGAAAAGTTTGTCAGAATTAACTGTAATTGAGCAACAACTGATCAAGAAAATGTGTAATTTTTTTATACAACCAAGAGTTTTAAGCGATTTCAGCGCCGCTTCAAAGCCGGTAGTTAATACCGTTACTTAGATTTATTTTTACTGGAGACTTACTTCAGTAAAAACGTTTTATTTTACTGTAATTTTTAATCCTAAAATAGTTAAAAATAATCATTCACCTTATCAATTTTTCCCGTGTATTATTTCGTGCTAGTAAAATATATTAAAAATTAATAATATTTTTCTACATTTTTTTTCATTGTATTTGTGAATAATTATTTAAAAAAAATTGTCATTAGATCAAAAATTGCAAAATGTTCCACGATTGCTGTCCTTTACATTGTGATTTTTTTTTCAAAAAGAAAAATTGTTTTCCACGTAATTTTTTAATTTTCCAAAGAATTTTTTTGAGTATACTCTTCAATCCTTAATCTTTCATCGATATCGTCACATAAATATCAAGAACCTGAGTTAAGTGTGTGCAGAAAGACGGATCGTAACTCTTGTAACGAGTTACCCCGATGTAATTTATTAAAGCAAGGACGGGCGTTGTCTCTCCTGTACAAGCACACCTCGATATTTTATGAATATACATATATATTATATGCATATGGTAGAGTTACTTCCTGTTTATCATCGAATCCGGTCAGCTCGGTGTATTAATTGTCACGATAAATCCTCGACACATCTTACTGTATAGAAATTAATCGCGTTACTATTACTACAAAATAGCCAATATACGTTATTCTTTTTTTTTTTTTGACTTTTGTACTTATAAATAAATTATTATTCATACAAATAGTAAAAAAATCCCCAAGAAACACTATGGACTGTGGAACACGTAGGAATATCTACATATATTAACAAGTGAGAAGAAATGAATAGGCCAGATCTTGTATTTATTTTTTGCTTTTAAGAATAACCGCTTCGCTTTGCAGTACAGATGAGAGCATGAACGCGTGTACGTGTTTGAGACTTACGCTCGCGAGATGCGCACGCGACGCCGAGAAATTTATATAGATATATGTATTACATGTATTTATGGAAAAAAATCGATCAGATCTTATATGAGCGGTAACTCTTTGCTGTCTTGGCTATTAATTTTATTCAAATTAATCTTTCAAATACCGGCTCTGTGTATTATATGTATTTATTATTTTTACTGTTGATTTTAATTTTTCAATTAAAATTGCGAAGAAAATTTTACTTTTTTTTTTTTTAATTGAATTTTGTAATTGTTTAGTTTCAAAGTTTATTCAATACATCAACCCATAAAAGTGATATTTAGAATTTTTTTTTGAACATTTTTTTCACTAAAATCCATCAAAAATAGAATTATTATTCAATGATTTCAAAAATGACAATTTTTTGCTAGAAAAATTTTTGAAAAAAAGATAACAAAATAAATGAAATTTTGAAAATTGGAAAATTATTGAGTTCGCGGAAATAGTTGCATAGAGGAGATAAATCAAAGGATTTGTTGATATTTTATAAATTTTATTAACTTTTAATGAAGGATTTTTTAACTATTAATAAATAAGATTTATTTATAGGTAATAAATATTTGTTAATAATTACGAAAATTTTATTAACAGTTTAGAAATAACTTTTGAGGGGTGATATTATTAGTATCGTATTAATTATTTATAAACAATATTTACACTTCACCATTGACAAGAAATAGTCACTCAAAAAAAAAAAATCAGTCGACTGTTAATCAACATTTGTAAACTATTAATGAATGTCTGCCAACTGTTAATAAAGATTTATTGACCGTCAATCAATGTGCTTATTTAAAAAAAAATATTTATGAATAATTATAACATATTTAATCATGTTTAATAAATAAACAAATCGTTTCCAAATAAATTGATTTATCGACAATTAATAAATTCGTCATCAGTACATCAAATACCATTATCAACATCAATATCAGCAATATTAATGCAATTTTTCTAGCAACTAATTTTGTGTAATTATTGAATTTATAAATGAATTTTCCTCAAATTTTTCCAAGTTTTTTTTTCCATGTAACAAACAAACTAAAAAAATGAAATAAGAATGACACATACTTTAAATGTACATTCTAGACATATCTGGAGACACTACACCTCTGGATCCGAAAGATTGAGATAAGATCAATTCTTACACGATTATGAGTCCGTCCATACTTGACACGTGTTATCTGATCGAATGTCATCTAACATTATTCTAAATAAAACTAAAGATATCTCTATATAATATAATATAATATATAGAGATAATACAATACGAAAGCATAAGGCTCACACTTGCTGACGTACGCACTTTCTTCCGGCAGATCTCGAGTCAAGATGTCGATGTCGGCAGCCCATAAATTCCATCGTTAAAAAATGATCAAAAATTCAACAAAATAAAGCAAAAAAAAAAAAGTCAAGTCGTAAATGAAAACAGACACGTGTGTTATGTCGCCTGACATTGGATCGGCACGCGTCTGTCTCGATATATACCGCTTGCTAATGTATATAAATAAAAGGAGAGTGATAATCTGTTGGAGTGTTATGGATGGAAGAAAATGCATTGACTACCGTGTACCCATTAATACAACGGTTGGATGCTCACCAACCAGTTTGCAATCAGTTCATGCGGAAAACTAGACCAAAGATGAAATTATTCGATGACAAAAGTCTCTTTTACTACATACGACTCTTTTCTTATTTATTTATTTATTTATTTATTTGTTTAAGTATAAGTTATTTATAGAAGTATTGCATTCTATCCCTAATACGGCAATTATCGGTAATGGTTATGATCTAGCCTTCGGAGGCTGGGGAAGAAATCATCAGGTTGTCTCTAAATGCCCGTTATGCTCTATCGCCTGTTCAATGAACCTTTCTACACATAATTAGATAATTACTTTGTACTTAACATACTCTGTACCGAGGTTTCAACTTCAATTGATCGTAATTCGACAAATTAAGGAAATTTTTTGCCAACCTTACAGTAATAGGAATCATTAACTAACAGAACAATTTTTTTACTGTTGATGAAATTATTTATTTGGAAATAATTCGGTTATTTATTAAATATGACTACATTTTTTTTTTTGACAGAAAAGTACATTTATTACCAGTTAATTAATTTTTTTGGAGTAAATACGTCTTGTTAACGGTTAGATGTCAAGATAATTTATTAACAAATAATGCAATAACTTTTTCTAATAAAGACACAATTCACTTATTATTTTCGCCGGAAAAAAATTCTGTATTTATTTTATTTTTAATATTTTTTAATTCGAAAATAACCAATAATTCTGATGTAATGAAATTATCTATTGAAGATTTAAGACTATAAAAAGTGTTAAAGTTTAGTTTTTATACTCACTTTTTATTCAAGGATCTATAAAAATATTTATTAACAGTGAAAAAATGTTAAGTGTATAATTCGTTCGTATATTTTATTATAAACTAATTTTATTGTCAACGATCATATCATGCTGAAGCCCCAAGTTTTCATAGTATTGAAAAAAACACTTTTAACTATTAATATTAGTTTAATCAACTACGAAAAAAAAATTATTCATCTTCCATAAAAAATTTTGCGTCATAAAATTTTGTGTTAAACATTTAATACTTTTATGTATAAATTTAACATTTATTGTGTTAAATTAACACAAAAAGTGTTAAAAACTTAACACAAAAATTTTTTGACGCATTGACGCAAAATTTTTTACTGAGTAGATTGATATGGTCATATGTGACCAGTTCAATTCATTTGAAATCTAATGTGAAATTTAGCAATATATTAAATTTTTCCACAGGCTTGCGATTTGTAATTTATAATTCAAACGAAAATTCCGATTGCCTCAGAGTGATAGAGACCACTGCAGTAAATAAATAAATAGTGGATTGCAGGATTACCAGGAGCAATCGGACAGAGTGTAAATCAAAAGAATTAAGTTGTAAGAACGTTTGGCTGTGTAGTACATAGATCAGCGTACGTGTGAATAAGTGTGTAAGGTAATATAAATAAACAAGAGGAATAAGAATAAGAATAAGAAGGAAACCTCTGTAATACTTGTTTTGTGTAAGTGGCTTGTGTTGTGTATACAGCGGGGGCGCTAAATAAAAGCCCGAGGCGCCCCGACGCGATATGCAGCGCCAATCGGCGCCTCGTTTTACAGGACACACAGCGACTGGATTGCTTGAATTATGGATGCCCGGCCTCTTTGTCGGTTGTCGGTCGCCGCGGCACTCCAAACACCCGCGCATCCTTCTTCGGCGTTACTATATAATACTTTACTTATATGTTTATACCTCTTCCTCCTCTGCGATGCATCGGATCTTAAACGCGCGATCACACGCGACTGATAATTTCACGCCATTCCCGCGTGTCCACTGTTACTGTTGTCCGACGACCTGCAAAAATCTTTTCCTCGATCGTCATGACTTAATAATTATTTTATAAATTAAATCATTTATCTTAAGTTACATCATTTGGATCAAATTAATCGGCGATAAAATTAACCAATGATCAAAAATTTATTAATTAATTAATCTTTGAATTATTGTTAATTTAGTTTGATTTTATTGTCTCAATAATGTACGAGACATTTTACAGGATTGGCCAATACAACTATAATATAATAGAAGGATAGAGCTGAGGGCAAATGTTAGCCTCGAGGACAATGGCCCGTCACAGGAAGACAACTGAGTAAAAATAAACAAAGAAAATAAGGATGAAGCGTTCGTACGTTCTATTGGAATTGTTGAGGAACACTATTATAGGCTAGTACAAAAACGCTCAAGCACTAGGCTACGCCTAGAATTGATTACAAGGCTAATTACAGAATGTTATTAACATTAATTAGCATTTGGTGCCAGCCAAACCGAAGAACAAAGAAACTGCTGAAAAATAACGGGGTTAATATTTAAATATTTAGCTGTGGAAAAAGGAGAAACGAACCGTGACATTTTTATTTCTTCTTAATAGTTGGATGAGTTATGTTCCAACAGTAAAAAAATTCAAATATAATGTATAGTTATTTAATGGTAATGTTGACAAAGTAATTATTTGGAATTTAAGAGTTAAAAAATCTTAATAATTTATTTTAAATATTATATTTAGATTTTTTGAGCCAAAAAATAATAATCAACCATGATAATTTTGATTTAAGGACTTCATATAGAAATGTTAGAGGTTAAAATTCAATGGTAGTGGACAAAAGAATATAATCTACTGATTCATCTATCAAATATCGACCAATACTTCACTGAATTTATTTTTGTTGATTAAAAAACGAAATTTCCCTCAAAAGTATAATTATTATGTTGATAGGAAGAGAATTTTTCATGGAAATGATTAATTTGCTCCTTCACTTTTGTGTAGAATTTATTTTAACAAAAATAATATCTCTTACAGTTTTTTTTCTTATATATATGTATAAAAAAACTTTTATCAAAAAACCCGCGAACTTTCATCTGAATTTTATTGATTTGCATCTATAATAATCTTCAACAATAAAAGTAAAGCGTTCGCTGTTGAATAAGTAAATTGAAATTAAAAAATTTTCTGTCACTAAATTAGAAATAAAAAGTATTTATTAATCGTAGTGATTTTTTTTTTTATTATAAAAATGATAAAAGGTTTGTAAGAAAAAATTTTTTAATTAAGTTTTGTATCGAATATTATCAGACAAATAATCAGCTAAAAAATCTATTAACCTCTTCGAAACTTCATTAAGCGTTTAATTATTAAAAAAATCAAAATTTTAATTATTCCAAAATATTTATGTTTGTCTAATAATTGATTGAGTTTTTTCTTATTTATTATTGTAAAGAAGGTGGGATAAAATTAGTGAAATAGAAGCAAGATTGTTCATACTTGTTAAATTATTAATTATCAATAAATACTATTTTTATTGGACAGAAATAAACATTTGTTTATTTCAAAAGGCTTTAAATTATATCCAATAAATCTTAGTATCAATTAAAAGTGTTTGTAGTTGATTAACAGGTCACAGGCTTTGCAGGACTAACAAAGAGTGGATACAAAATGTCGTAAAAGGACGAAAAGAGTTACGAGGTACGAAGACAAAAGTATAGTCTCGACGAAATTCCTCATTGGCACCGACAAATCGTTGGTTCGTGGATAAAAAAGACAATAAAGAATCAGCTGAAGAATGGTAAGGCTGCAATCCACGGAGAAGAATAAAAGAAGTCGTAGCATAGAAGTATAGGAGTATAAGAGTATAGAAGAAGTGGAAAGTGGAGGCAGTTGGAGGAGTTTAGGTAGTATAACGAATAGTGGTGAAGTAAGAGGATGAGGATGAGGTAGACGTTCCGGCAAAGCGGTTAGGAACAAAGCTAACGATTATTTTCGCACTCACGCTGACAGAACGCGATGCCACACGTACACAGCCAAGAAGTGAAGAAGAAGTAAACACTGGACTTTACTACTTGGTGTTACTTATACTCTCACTTCTATTCTGTCCACCTTCTACTTAATACTTGAATCGCTGTGTAGTAGTGTGGCTCCTTAGGTATATCCTCGGGTGAGTTACCACTGTTTCGACGACTTTTTATCCCCAGGTAACGTGAAAGGGATTTAAGTTTGCAGACGCTTTACGCCTTCATTCCGCGAATACCAAGACACCGCGTACAAGTCCCAGAATAAGATAAAGGTTAGCAAAATATCTGAATAACTAAGATAGTCTCTTATATGGTCATCACAATCTTTTTTTATCTCTCGCGCTATCCATAAACACTTTTAGTTACTTACTTTTGGTTATTTACTTACTTGTTACTTTGTTGAATAGCTTGTTTATTTATTTAACAGTCACCATTTACCGCGCGCGGATAACTACTCCAAACTAAATGTCTTTATACGCTCGCGGGTGAATTTTTTGACGGCAAAAATTCGGGATGTGACAGACATTTGCGAGCTGGAATTTCCAGTGTAAGAAATTAAGATAATGATGGAAATTTTTTTTTTTTTATTTGTCAATTTAAAACAAAGTAAGAAAGGATATTGAGACTGTTTTCAAGGCTGAATTAAAATGCACCCCGTAATTTATGCTTGAGGAATAAAAATCTTAATTTGAATAAAAGGTCGAATGAGTTTTAAAAAATTTATTTGCTTTTTTACGAAATAAATAACTAGATAAATGCCAAGTGATTACGAACTGTTCCCGTGACCTGTTACAAAAAATCATCGAAATTATTTATTAAGAAATTTTGATTTCAATTGTTTTTATCTGATTATTTTACACTGATAAAAAAATTAAATTGACTCAAGAGAAAATATCTTGAATCAAGAAAATTATTTTTAAGAAATTACTGATTTTGAATGAAGTAAAAAAATTTTTGAGCCAACTAAAATTTAATTAAATCAAGAAAAATTTCTTGGCTTGAGAATTTTTTAACTTGACTCAAGATCATAAAATTTTTTTAAATTATTGTTCTGATTTAAGAGTTTTTCTTTTTAATTAAGTTAAGTTTTATGGATTTTTTTAAAATACATTTTTTTGAATCAATCAATTTTACAATCTCCAAATATTTGGTAATTCTTTGATCTCCTTCATCGAAAAAAAAAAAATAGTAATAATGATATTAATTTTTCTCATTTATTTATTCAAATTATTTTTCGAATTTAACCGCGAAAGACATGACAAAAAATAATCACCCTGTTAATATATTCACGGAAGTAAACGGCTGAGGGGTAGTGACTACTGACCACCTCACTTCTTCGACAGCGTCGACAGTTCTTGTATACAACACGTACGTAACAAGTTCAGTCACATATGTTATACATGTATGTATATATGTTATATGTCTGCATATGCATATATAAGTACGTTACTAATTAACGTACACGAAAGAAGGACTTACTCACGAAATACCGTTATAATCGTAAACTCGGTAGATTATATGCCCATACATTGGCTCTGAAAGTGAGTAAGAAAAAAATAATGATAATTATCGAGGGTAATCACTGGCATTAAATTTTATCTCTTCACTTACATTTTTTCCTCAATTGATTAATCATCGCACACCATCTGAGTGTAATAATTATAACACTTTAGCGTTAAATAAAATAATATTTGCATTTTATTAATATTGGGGTAAATTTTTTATATTTTTTTTTATGTAATGCTGAGTAATTAAAATAAATATTTAGTGAAAAAAAAAAAAAAAAAAAAATTACTAATAAAATTAGTGGGAAAATTAAATTGAATAAAATTTTTTTAATAAAAAGGAGAAGGTGGGTTTGTTATCTGATAGTAAAAAGTGAAAGAGGGTGAGTTGAGTTTACTTCTACCAAATACATTTAATGAGTAAAAATAATAGCAGTTGTGTAGTTGAGAACATAGAACATAGAATATAGAATATAGAATGTAGACCATTTGACAAATATAAATAAAACAGAAAAACGTAAAAATGAAAGACTCCTTTGGCTCCCCACTGGGCCGAGTTGGTCGTGCGGCCAGTCTAACGTCCACGGGACACAGCCACGCGTGCACGAGTGCGTGATATCGCGACGCATCTCAGATCTCAGTCTTGATACCGGGCACGCATATTACGCGCGGAAGAGAGACCAACTATTTTAGAAATAATGGGCGAGAGAGAGAATTTACAAGAGACGCCGAAAGAGCAGATGCTAACGTTCGGTTGAAGCCGCGGGCTCAAGTCTCGCTCCGTCGCTCTCTCAAGAGAGAATACTATACGCTCTCCACCTATTATAAATATACATTCTTCATGTACAGATGGATATATTTCGACATTATATTAGTTACTCTCATTTTTTAGTCCACTCTTTTTAAAGGTCTAGCAATAATTTATTGTCATGGGGTGTTTTTTTAAATTTCAATTTCTTTTTCTGCTTTTTTTTTTTTTTTATAAAAACTTTAACTTTTTTTTCGTTTAAACAATTTGAATAATATACATAGAGATATTAATTTTTTTATTTTATTTTATTTTCCGAAAAAAATGTTATTGTTTTACGTTTTAGGGTATTCCATTTTGACCTTAAAAAATAAAAAATTTTTTTGCCTGTGATTAAAATTTCTCATCATTTACTTGAAGATAATCGAAAAAAAATAAATTTAGCCCATTTGAGTTTCCAAAAACTTTGTATTTTCTTAAGGATTCCTTCCACCCCTATTAAATCTAATTGGTCAATTTTATTTCTACGAATTAATTACCAATAAATTTTTTATGGAAAAAACTAAATTTATGCAATTTAAAAAAAAATCCACTAATATTAATAATAAATATGGGAAAAATAGACAATCTTATTGCATACTTTGCACAGTTAATAATTGGGGTTTATACTAAATTATGAAAAGTTTGGAAAATCCAAAAGTGCAAGCCTCATAATCTCATTTTCCATAATAAAATTAATTAAAATACAAATACAAATACATCCACGATCTTCGAAAGGACTTAGTTTTGAATGATACTGAAGTCTATAAAAAATAAATGTACTTGATCAATTAAGTTTTTCGGCAGTTATCATGACCACGCCAGTTTTCATACATACATTTGACAGCCGGACGTCCACGGAATAATTTTTTTAAACATTTTTTTTATTTATTTAAAAATCAAAATTTCTTTTAAAAATGTCATAAGTTTTAAAGTTATTGTTTTCTCATAACATTTGTATGTAAATATTGTTCTACAAGTGCGATAGAAAATGAATAGAGACAATTTAAGTTCAAGAAATCGCTTGATTTTTGCAAGGCGAGTGTAGAGCACAACTTCATCCCCTTCGCTTATGAGGCGTGCAAAAATGAAATTTGCTATTTTTTAAAATCGAAACGATGAAAACCTATGAAAAAAAAAAGTAAAATTTAAGAATAATACTTGAATATGAAATAGACATAGAAAAAGTAAAAAGATAGACATAGAGAGTGAAGAGCTGGTGGCGAGTGATTGAGGAAGAGGTGGCGAGAATGCGTCCAGCAAACTGCCCGGGGAGTGAACTGCAATTGAGGATAGGAGTGGACTTATTCTCTGGAGCTGCAGAGGTCTTCCCTGTTATTAGGGACAATTTCCAATTGGCCTTAGGCACCGAACCGTCTCATCGCAGAGCTGCCCGGAGTATACAAGACAGAAAAAGGTGTCGGAACAGACGGAGAGGAAACACCAGTTAATATAATATACAATACATAATATATAATATATATAATATACAATATACAAGAAGTTGAGCCAAAGAATGAAGAATATCAGGCCGTTCTTCATAATGCATCATTGCTTTTTTTACAAAACTTTTTTCACGGGTGTATTGAAGCTTACGACACATAACATAGGAAGCATATAATGTTATGTGGAACCCGCGGGGGTCGCGAAACCTCGTGGAATCCTTCCAGGACGTCCATGCATAGCGTGGTGCTTGCATAGCAAGCATATTTTATGATAAGCAGCAGCCTCAGAGGTGATGCTCGGTGTATTTAATGGGGGATAAAAACCAGGGATCCAGTATGGATGGAGTATATAGAGTAGAGAGCATGGGAATTAAGATCAGCCGAGAGTAGACCGAGAGGACCGTCTGAAAATACCTGCCTTGAGCCGGAGGGTGCAAGTGTTCCAAGTAGAACATTTCGAACACTCCATACACTTTATAAGCTCTGTGTATAAGGGTTTTAAAGAGACCTGAATGCAGAGATGAATAAAATAATAATAAATAAATAAATAAGAACAAAAAGGGTTATTACCAACGGGATAAAAATCATCGGATACACGATAAAATAAAAGGACTTTTTAGTGCATAATCATTGTGATTATCTTATATTAGGTATTGACTACGGATTTGCATAATATTACCCGTAAGCATATTCTCTGTTTCATAAAATTCTAAAGTTTTGTTTCTGGGTTAAGAATATTCCTTTGTTTTCTTATTGTTTAGTTAAATTATTTAGTCAATTTTCGGTAACCTGACTTGAAAAAGTACATTTTAATGAACAATAATTTGAGTTTTGTTCTATTTAGATCTCTGCATTTAAAACTTGTGGCAGGAAATGTCTCATTTAGTTCATATAGAGATTTTTCATGATTATTCATTCCCAAACGTTATTAAGTTTTATGGGTTAAAATTAGGGACAAAAAAATTGACTTATTGACAGAAGCCACTATTTTACTCAGATCTAATTAAAAAAATTAAAAAACAAGTGACTATTCTATTGACTTCTAAACAAAAATCGAGTGATCCATTTTTTAATTATTTAATGAAAAATTCTTTTGAATTAGTGGAAATTTAAGTCACTCGTAAAATTAGTAACAAATAAAATGACTATTTAATACAAGCTAATGCTCGATTAGTGTTGAATATCGCTAATAGAATGAGAGAAAATTTTTATGAAAACTACTAATGAATTAGTGAAAATTAAAATGACTTATTGATTCAGGGATTAAACTTGTAATATTAATAGTTTTCACGGTGAAAATTTCAGTGATTCGATTTTGAAGAGTAGAAAACTTTAAATCAAAAAATTATTGTGAAGACTTAGATCATATTAAATAAAATTTTGAACTACAATGAAAAAAAAAATTTACTTGGTTGAAGAAAACAATTCTTCAATCAGAAAAATCATTTTGACGAGTTTCATTGTCTTATTTTCAAAAATAAAAACAAAAAACAAGATCAATTTCTTTTTTCCAAAATCAAGAAAGTAGATATAAAAAATAAACGAGTGAAATTTTGAAATAAAGTAAGCATGTATTGGATTTAATTAATTGAGAAAATACGAATATTGACAATGATCCTTCAGCCCTTTGAAATAAATTCGGAAGTTGCTTTAAGGTGAATTTGGTTCTCGGGGAGTGACGGCAGTTTTCGTTGGAGGTGGATGATCAGAGTAAAGGAGAAAAAGATAAAGAAAGAAGAGAACCAGGTGAGTAGTCGGTTTTTTGAGGGAAACGAAGCATGACCGACGCGTCCAGCCCGCAAGATAACGATCCCCTCGATCTGGATCACACAACGCATCGCGTCGCATAGTCCCCGGCACGCACTCACTAGCACACTCATCCATCATCTACGTATTTACTTAATAGTTTCAAGTGTGTGGTATGTGGTGTGTAGTGTGTTGTGTGTTGTGTGTTGTGTGTGGTGTGTGAGTTTTTGATTCCCATTGGCGGATGGCGGGTCAATTCACAACAGCACAAATTCATGTACGACCGCCGGAATTATTTAAAACTATATGGTCTAACTCACTCGCTCCTGTAGGGTCGTTACACGTGGAAACCACTGTGAGATTTTAATCTCGCCATCGTAACCCAGCATATGCCGGGAAGGGACACACCAGCTACCAACTACCAACCACCACCAGTACTACTTTATACCTTATACTTCAGAATGTAGACACTGATGCTCTCAGTCCTGGTCGTCATCGTCGTGGGACCACGTCGTCATTTGCCCGAGACTTGCTAATTACCGGGTTCGCGCGAGCGTGAATCCAATTTTAATGCCGGACGACGACAGAAGGCAGGACGCAGCTAGAACCAAGAGGAGGCTACTTTCAAAACACGCTATATTATGGGGCCCTTCAAAAAAATTACACCTTCCTACAATTATATTTCGGGTGTATATGAGTTCGTTTTTATTGAAGAGTCTCACTATGGTTGTGACAATACGTTAAAACTCAATTTATTATTTTCAACGGTTTTACTTTGTGTCATAATAACGCTGTTCAAAAAATCAACTTGGTACAAGAGAAAAAATTCATTAATCAAATAAACTGTACTTTCTTAGTACAAGAATTTTTTTTCTTGATTCAAGATGAGAAAATTCTCTAAAGTAATTTTTTTGATTAAAAATTCTTTTCTTTTATCAAATTTATTTTTTAATCAGTGTACTATTAAAAGAAAAAAAATTGATTTAATTTAAGAAAAAAATTATCTTGAAGAAGTTTTTGTCTTAAATCAAAACGAACAATTTTTTAAAATCAGTAAAATCTACTTTTTTACTTCAAGAATTATTCCGCTTTTTTCAAGATAAAGAAATTCAAAAAATAATTTATTGACTCAAGAGCTTTTTCTTCAATCAAAATAATTTTTTTATTAGTATTCTACCCAATGGTTTATTGGAAAAAAAAATTAACTTGATCCAAGAAAATAGTTCTTGACTTCAAAAAATCATTTTGAAAAATGTATTCATTTCAAATCAAAAAGAAATATTCTTGAATCAAGTTAAATTTACTTAGATAAACAATATAATAACTATTTTCTTATTTCGGTGTCGAAATAAGTTAATAATTAAACAGTCAAAATCTAAAAATAAATTTTAATTATTCAGGGTCATTAAACTCATTTTGTTCAATAAGGTCGTAAACTAGAAACTTCATTGCCTGGTATCAAAACACAAAGATCTAATCTAACTACAATTTAGATGTTAAATCCATGAATTTCACTTCACGGAAGATTTTTCTAGGTGCTATAAATCAAACTATGAACAACCCTTTAATGTGAATTTTATTAGCAAAGAAGAATAGTAACTCTCCCATAGCATGGTAATTATTCCCATGTTTCATTGTGAGAATTACTGTTCTCTTCTTTCCACATATTTTATAAGGACTAAATGAAATGAAGAATTATTATCTCACGATTCAAATAACTCAGTTAAAATATTTAAATAAAAATCTTCAAATATCAAAATAATAATTGATAATTATTCTATTCTCAAATTTCTCATTTCAAAATTTACTACTGAATTAAAACAAGTAATTTTTGTCAGAGTATTAGAAAGATTAAAATTATTTATCATCAAATTTACTTTTTTCTAAATTTTTATTAAACAATTACATTGAAAAAAATTTGCCAATAAATTCCAAATTTTTCAATTTTTTTTGTATAACAGTCGCAGATTTTGACTGAATACAATAATGGTTAAGCATTTACCAAAAAGCAAAAAGGAAAAAAAATTTCAAAGTTACCGGAACTGTGATCTACGATGCCCTCGGGTTTATTCTCATCAGGGGGTGTCTCGTCTCGGTGGATTCCTCGTACACGATGCATCTAAACAGTATACATCTCCACAGTAGAGAGTACAGGTTACGAGGAAGAGATAGTACCTGGTACTGGTTACTAGGTAGTGGTACCGGGTAGAAGGAGCCCGGAGGGAGTAAAAGTCGAAGATGGAGATGGAAAGAGCTCCCTTGGTTGCCTTCTGGCTTAGGGATCGTGATCTCGACGTCTCTGCGGATGCCTAACTCTTGGTTAAGAGTAAGAGTAGTCGAGAGGGAAATAAGAGAAATAAGATGAGAGAAGCTAATGCAAGCAACCATTACTCGGATGCAAAGAGCCAATGGAGGAGATCCCCACGCCCCCTTTACCAAGTGCTCGGACGTTTCTCCTGGCAAAAGCTAAAGCAAAGACTAAAGGCAAAGTCTAAGGTACGACATGCAAATATATATCGACGATAAATCTATCTACTACTGTAACGTGTGTTGACTTCGCGCCCTAGAGCTTGTAACATTGCCAACAGACCTTCTTTTTCCTCCTTTTACTTTTTTTATCATCCTTACTCTGGGTGACTCCAGTCAATTTGTATTTTTAAGCTTGTGCTTGGGCCTGTGTTTACTCTTAAACATATATGCATATGTATTTGTTTTTATTTTATTTTTATTAGCCAAAAGATGCATTCCATATGTGTGTAGAAAGAATAATTGGATCTACAAAGATGCGGATGAACAATGGTGGATGATAAATACCTGGCATTCGAGCCTGTGGCCATTATAAACTTATTGTTGGTCTTGTTCCTCCCTCGTAGAGACACACGCGTGCAGGTGAGCCCCAACACGGTGATGTTAAAGCTGTTGGTTCATAGCATACGTAGAAATAAACGAGTACCGAGAACTGGAGTTATTTTTTGAATGCTTGGTTGTGCTTCTCCAAAGCGGATGGAGTAGAGGTGGAGAACCAGAGTCAGGACTGACTGAGAATCCGAGAGCCAAAACCCTGAGTTTAGATTCTGCACCCAAGATATTTGATACTGGGCTGATAATGATTATAAACTTAGTCCATTTGCGATGGGGTTCATATATTTTGGCGCCTACATTCTTATTCGGGATTAATGGGTGACGGACTGAGGCCATGCTCGGTAGCGATGGACTTTAATGCCCGTATATGTTACGATTAGAAAGTGAAGAATGATACAATTATATAGATAATGGAATCATTATTTGTTCGCTGAGCTGGAGGAGAGGTAGAGCGGAACTGCTAAGGTGAAATATGATTTTTTGTTTTGGGACTAAAGTCTTAAGGAGATAGATTAATGATATTCATAGTTTTAATTTATTAATTTTTATTAAATTTGATAAGGACTTTTTTTAATTACTGAAAAAAAATTTCAAAGTTAGAAAGTTATTTTTAAAAAAAAATTTTTAATAATAATTTTAAAATTTTTCTACACTGATAGAAAAATTAAAAATTAAGAAAAGATTTTTAAATCATTAAAATTGATAAGTTCAAAAATTTTTCTGCTTTATTTAAGACATTGAAATTTTTCAAAATAATTTTTTTAGATTAAGATTTTTTATTTTGATTTGAATAAATTAAGAAAAAAAATATCTGAGTAATAAAAAAATTAAACTTGACTCAACAGAATATTTCTAAAAATAATAATTATCTTTGACGAGATTAAATTTTTTTGAATGAAGAAAATCGTGTTTAAAAAAAAATTTTTTACTTCAACCAGTATTGTTTCAATTATTTTCTCGGCTGAAATAAACCTTTTTTTCAGTGTCGTAATTTATAAACAATGATCATTATCTTTAGATTAAATCAAGATACCAATATGTTAAAAAATAACATTGATGTAAAAACACAAAAAGCAAAAGCACCAACAACACAAAAATTAAAATTTATCAGTCGCGAATCTCGAGGGGTAGAGTAAAATACTCCCCTATTAGTATCTGGGTTTTTATCTCACGCTGACACACATATTTAGAAATTTGAATATAAATAAAGAAACAAATAACAGACTATTGAATATTAATGAGGAGTAAAATGTTAAAAATTACGTTATTGGGCAGCAAGTCTTTAATTTAAAATACTCAGCTACCAAAACATTTAGCGACATCGCTGGTGAAGAATGAACGATTTCGGAGAAGCCATTAAAAGAGTCAACTCTGTTATAAACAAAAGGTATAATTTTAGTGGAGATTTAATTTATCGTCCAGCTAACGGCGGCCTTTCAGAGGTTTTATTCGTGTATAGTGTAGAAATATAGTAAAGTTGTTTAACAGTCAAGCGGATTTGATTTTCCGGGCAATATTTCCCGGCAGGTTGTCGCACAAATCATTGAGAGTTCGATAACGAGCCAAGGGTCGTGAGAAACATCCCTCTGATTCTGGCTTCGGCTCACCTTATAACCACACTACGAGGAGTTATGCACGCGGGACTAAGTTGATGTCACCTCACATTGTTTTAAGAATTCCTCGCTCCTCGGGGACGATAAAAAGAGAGAAGTGAGGACTGAGACTGAGACAGAGACAGAGAGAACAAGATGACCAGGTAGACGAAGACTTTTACGAGCTTTGACCCGTGTCTTCTTTTGGTTAAATTTATTTTTACGTCATTTGAAATAGATAAATTGTCTCTCGGCTTAAAAGTGAATATGGGCATTTTTTAGGTTGACATGTCCACGATGACACTGTTCTTTCTTTCATGTCATATCAATAAATTTATAATTCCTCTTCTTCAGTTTTTATTTTTGTATAGATAAATAATTTTTCGTAGAAATAAAAATTCAAAGTGAAGTAGATGAGAGTGATATCTACTTAAGCCAAAGTATCCAAATAAGAGGCTTCAGCAAAAGAAAGTTTATAAAATGTCTTGTTATATGTATATAGGAGAAGAAATGTCTAAAAGTCAGGCAGTAAATCTCGGGCTAAATCTCCTTACATTCTTGTACTTAAACTTCTTTCTCCGGTATTTCTCCTTTTGTCCTTTTTTTTGTCTTACTCAAACTAAACACGACACGAATATGAAAGCAGGTAAGATCTTACCCCGGAGAAAATAAAGTTTCCATTTTATTTCGTGGAACTCGGTGTCCGCTGCAAAGAGACTAATTTAGAACACCGTCATCATGTGTGAAAGAAATAGCTTTGAGAAGAGAACAAGATGGCAAATTTTTTAATTAAAATTATTAGGATGTTTTCAATTTACAATATTAAATTAATTTCGCAATAAAAGTGTTTAAAATTAAGTTATCTAGAAATATTACCATTACTATTTTTAATCAGCTATTAAAAAATTTTAATTACTCTCAGGAATAAACTTTCGATACTTAAATATAATTTTAAAATTAACAATTGAAAAATTTTTATTTTCAATTTTCGAAAAATAATTAAAGTGATTTTTTTTTTTAATTTAAATTTATTTATAAAAATTTAATTTTTGATCCACAATCAAAATTAAATACAATGATATTTAGATTATCAATAAAATTTAAAAATAATTTAATCATTAATTAAGAATTATTCATATTCATAATTATAAAAAAAAAATTATTTAAATTATTAAAAAAAAAAATTAACGTAAAATAATACAGCAGATAGACTTGACGGGTAATTACGGTAAATATCAATTTTTATAACCACAAATGTGTGACAGGGACTGTGAATTGATGGCAATGCTACCGAATTGTTACCCACAAAAATTGCAACATAAATAAGTAAAAATAAAAGAGGTATTTTAATTTCTGGGAAGACGATATTGAAAAAAAAAAAAAAATAAATAAAATAAAAAATTCACCGTCCCGGTCTGGGCTCCGAGTAGAAGAAGAGTGAGAGAAAGAGATACCTGTTCGATCGCTGTAGCAAACGATCCCCTTATCTCAAGGTATTTTAAGGACCCGAGATAATAATCCCATCGTGTCACGTCTTGTTACATTCCCATCGAAAAAAGTATCCGGGGAATATAGCAATACTACTAGGGATATCTTGGAACTGCTCGTTTCAACACGTTTGACATGCTCCAATCAATTATACACCATTGACGAAAATTCTCGATCCACCCAAATCATAATAATAATGATCATCGCAGGCTATTGATTGAGAGATCAGTACTAATACTGAAGAGGATAGGATAGGATTGGAAAAAAACAAACCAGAATATGAATCACTTGGACTGTCTCAGGATCCGAGCCTCATACTCGGGCTCAGCATTTGGGATGACAGTCGCACAGTGTGGCTCCGATCCCCAAGGAGAACCGGGCAATTAAAAAATTAAGAAACTTGTGTTAGATGTTAAATCGACAGTGACATTGATACCTGGATAAAAGGTCATCAATTGTGAGTTCGACGAGTTTCTGGGTTATTGGAAATTTTTGTTATGTGTCGGACTAAATTTGGAAAATTTGAGTTTACGCCTACAATTTTATATAAATAAATTCCAAAGATCAAAATCAACTGAAATGACAATTTTTTAACTAAAACTTAAATTATTTATTAAAACATTAATTTTATTTTTAATCTCAACTATTTTGTCAAGTTAATGCAAATTAACTTACACAAATAAAAAAAAAAATTAAAATTATGAAAATTGAAATAAATTTTCGCTCTGGCCCCAAAAATTTTGGTATTTTCACTTATAGTTTTTGATATTTCTTGACATGCTTATATATACCAAAATTGGATTTTTTAATTTAGTGTCAAATTATCCCCAACAGAGGGTGCATAGTCTTTGAAACGTCTCCTTACAAGGAAATTAAATCTGAAATATCATTAAGTGAAAATTATTTTTTTGACTGATCTAAGGAACTTATTCGACTTTTATTTTTAGTTTAATCAATTGTTAAACAGATTTTTGTTTAAGAAAACATATTAATTGGCTTACACATTTTTAGAAAAGATGAGAAATTATTTTGCTATTTTTATACATATCCTGATAAAGCCATATCGGATAATTTTTTTACAGAAATGATTAAAAAAAAATGTCACTTTTGGGCAGAAAAATTTTCAAAATTATTCTCTTATCAAAAAGAATTTTAAAAACCTACGAAAAATTTTCTGAAATGTTTTGATACTGTTAATTATCATAACAGGGCGTTATTATTAATGACAACCATTGAACTCTTATTTTTATAATTAAATTTCTTCTTCAATGTTTTCCAGCAAAAAAATTTTTAGCGATGTAAGATTAATGAAAGAAAGTTCCTTTATTTTACCAGAAAGTTTTTAAAATTTAAACCAAGGTCAATTCCCAAGTCAGTGTATATTTATCAATAATTATTGGCGTAATAGTTAACAGGCATAATATATGGTAAACATATATCTGGATATGAGTATAGCAGCTTATAAAAATCTCAACGACCTCACGGATCGTTAAATAATATCTATGTAATATTAAAAGTAACCATTATCCTGATCGTCAAGTTTTAACGCCATCGTTAATCTCCCGTTGGGTTTGCCCACATCTTGGCTCTCACACTATAACTACACATTAAAATAAATAAAGAAATAAAATATACACACTTTTTAACAAATAGCACAAACTTATACAATATACATAATATAATAATGATATGGTCGTTGTCTTTCTGTTTGAGCCTTCCTCACGGGCATAAATATCGCTGATGGGAATAAGACCTGGAGACACTTAAATAAATGAAAAAGAGGGAACATATAAGAAAAGAAAAGGTCGTCGTTATTACCGTGTCTCAATATTCACAGTTATATATATTTATATGTAGAATGGATTTGTGGAGACATTGAATGAGACAATAACAGGCTCCCAGGACCCACGGAGGCACCACGTCACCTACGACCAACGGGGGGTCCAAAAAAAAAAAACAAGAGCTCTGATCTTTTCCAGACAAATTGTAATATATTGGCCTCGGAGGCTTACACGATGTGAGTTATATACGATATTGCCAGCTATGCCTACTGCTCTCTCTGCTGGATTCTTGCCAGCAATAAGTTAAGTGTATCGCGAATTACTAGCATACCGGATGTCTCGAATTCTTCATGTCCGACTGCTCATTAACTACTATTTATGCTTTTTACCTGGATTGATAATCCCGTGCTACACTCACCACTGTATTAAATAATTTAATACAATCTCCAATTAATGCACTCATTTACAGATAACAATAATGAGGAGAATAAATATCCTTTTTGCCGGCAAAATATCTCCAAATGAATTGTCTTAATTATCATTAACATTATGACATTGATTATCAAATTCTATTCGGGGCGAAGTTAAACTTAAGTTATAAGTTCACTACCAGCGGCAGGTGTTGATTCAGTAATCGTCGAGCAATTACAACGAGTGAGTGATGATCACAAGAACGAGTGCTATGCAATGCTCTTACTGCTTGTGTATATACATCTATATATATATATATACAATGAGTACTTAGTGCATTCCAGCACGTACTGACGATGGATATGCACACTTTGTGGTTGGATAAAGTTTGCCGCCCCTGATATGCCGACTCACATTACTTATATACGAGCTGAATGTATGTGAGTTGAGCCTTCATATGGCAACTTACAACTCGCAACTCCCAGCTCGCCTATTTCCTTATCCTTATTCTCATTGTCTTGATGAAGCACGAGTTCTGAATCACATATATTCATCTGCAATGCGATAAATGTCCGAAATTATATTCACTGACAAACTAGTCTGCAGTTGATTTCCGTTGATCAATGCTAATTTTATTCTTTATCAGCACGATAATGATTGTGATTACGATCGTGATCTTGATGGTGATGGTAATCATGCTCGTGATCATAATGATAATGATCCCGGTGATAGTAATGAGATTAATGATAATTGTATGTTAATTTTTAATGATTTAATGCGTAGATATTCGTATGATCGATAGGAGTGCTTTAATGCCAATTTATTTTTGTTCACTGTTATTAATTTTTTATTTATTTTTTCTTTCATGATGCCTGATAAATGCTTTCAACATTAATAAACTCTGAGTTGGATAGAGAATTACAGACCGAACATTTTGTCATCAATATTTAAACTAGCTGAAAAAAAATTTTTGTATATGGCAATGTATGAGAAAAAATGATAAATATTTTTTTTAAAAGTATGTACGTCAATTAATAGTTTTATCATTAATTTCATTTTGTTTACGTATTTTAATATTTTATATTCTGAATTTGTCATATTTATTGAAGTAAAAAATTTTTATAAGAATCCGAGAGTAAAAGAGTTTTTGTTTTATGATTTAAAACCTTAAACTCAACTCTTCTATAGGGAGAAGATTCAGTGACCATGCGCCACCTGTCGGAAATTTTAAACACTAAATATTGTACTAAAGTTATATATGGGCATATATCACTGTATCAGATCATGTAAGGATATATCGAGTCATATAAGGACATATTAAACCAAAAATGTCCATATATGGCTTGGTATGGTCAATTTTTACATTTAGCCATGTATGGACCTATAAATTTTCTGATATGAGTATTTATAAAAATTTTTTAAGAAGTGATGTTAGATATTTTGTCGCGATTTTTAGTAATGTTTGATTGGGGTCGGACCAGCATGATTTAAAGTAAATTAAAATCTGGACACACATAAACATGTGTAGCTTTTAACAGCGGTGTTTGACCATGCTGAAAGTTGTGTTGTCTGTTGTCGACTGAGGAACGAGCAAGCCTTTACTTTTAGAATCGCGTTTGGAGGATCGAGGACTTGGGACAAGGTAGCAAAGGATGCTGGCGGCGTTATCGACGATAATGTGTCCGAACTAATTTAAAGACGTCTTTCCTCGCTCGCGTCCCGGTCAACAGCGAGAAGCATATGTATATGTATAAGTATAAGTATATGTATGTAGAAAGGCATGTGTATTATATTGAAAGAAAAAATAAAGGAGCAGGCAGATATAGCCGCGGCGGTTATACCTGTAGTATGTGCAGATGGCATTCTGAGTGGCGTTCGAGGCTCTCGGAGTATCGCTAACGAGGTTCTGCCACGACCAAAGGACGTATACGCTGGGTCCACTGAGAGCCTGTCAATTAAGGACACGGGCTATCCCCGGCTACATTTCTACGGCTCAGCCTCTCTGCCGTTTCTCTCCGCCTTCTCATCCGCCCTCTTCTTATTCTTATTCTTATTCTTAACTCTTTATTCTTCACTCTATACTCTCTACTCTTTACTGAGGTACTCTACTACTGACTTATTTGTGGTGTACTCTTCCTTTACCCTCAACTATCTCTTCGAAAATTAAATCTCATTTCAACCTCCAATGTTAAGTCTGAGATCTTCAGGGAAGGTTTTTTTTGTATTAATTTTACTTTTTTTATTACAAACTTTTTTTTAATTAATCAAAATAAAATTTTGCTTTTTAATCATTCTTGCATAAGATGATTTCATTAAATTGAGTACAATGAAAAAAATCAATTGGTTTAAAAAAAAAAAATATCTTCAAAATTTTCCTATTTTTTGGAAATTTTCAGTTCAAATTGAGTTGAGATAAATCGGCTGCCTAATTTTAAAACACAGTAACTGCAAAATTTTTATACCTGATTTTTTTTTTTAGTATTGCTGCGTTTCTTATAAATTTAAAACCTTAATTTCAAGTATTTTTTCTCAAAAATATTTGTATTTAACTATTTTCTATTCATAAATCAAATTTTTTTATCAATTTGGCACGCAAACTTTTTTTTAATAAGAAAAATTTTTAAAAATCTTAAAATTATCAGTTACTGAAAAATGTTCACCTATTTGTAATCAAAGATGTCGAATTTTTCAAGAGAAGAAACTGAGTTTCAAAGCAAAAAGTTCTGACGTTTAAGTATATTAAGCTTCTTTTCAAAAAATTTTCTTTGCATCAATAATCTCTCTCTTAAATCAACTAGTTGTTTAAAAGTATAGTTAAATGAACTTTGGAGTTATATTTCTGGACTGAAACGATATACAATACCATGTAGGCTAATTTCTAATAATTTTTTTAAACATTCAACTCACCTCTGAGGGTGAAATGGAAATTTCCAATGCTTTGGAAAAAGTAAGACAGCTTAGCACGAATTTATTCTACTTATAATTTAATTCTAGCTCTTGTTTATATACTGACATTCCGTCACGAAGGAGAAATCTAAACAAAGCACGTTTTGAACGCTCGAGTGATCGTTTAATAGATCTTTCGTTAATTTTTTAATGAATTGAATTAAACAAATAGTATAAATATAGAATAAAAAATAAAATCGTTAAATGTTGCCCGAAGAAAATTAAGTAAATTTATAAATAATTACTTATCTAACCCCAGTGTAATTTCAATAATAAACAAAACGATCAACAGCAATAACCTGAAGCGAAATTAGTTGCAACAAATTACACGGAGACGTGAAATAAGCTCGAGAATAATTTAAATTTATCGGCGCCTATTGATTCAACGGTCACAATAATCTTCGATGAGACAGAAGCTAAAGATCTTACGTAGTCTGAGATTTATTTACTATGCTAAATCTATTGAATTGCGTGTGGTCAATTATATTATGTTAAGTAGAGCGTGCGCTGGGTCGTCAGACATATCGACTTGTGGGATCTGCTGCAGAATTCCCCATATCCCTTGGCCCACTCTTTACTCTATAGATATATAGATATAAATAAATTCTCTACAATCTTCGTCGACGGCCCTCCTTCTCCTCTCGCCTTCTCAAAACTCACTTTATAATAATGCATTGTGCTCACTGGCATATTAGGTTTATGCAAATCCATCTGATCATTCTCGCTTTACTTATGTGATTTAATACTCGAGACTACACCTGGCGCCTTTACAATTTCAATTTATAACAACAATAGTTTCATCACTAGATGAATAATAAAAGATTAGATTTTAATTTTCATTTTAAAATTGTTGAACTTTATTAGATTTAAATATTTAAAAAAAAATTATCAGCTCAATAAATTTGTTTTATTACTCTCGAACAAATTTTTAAAATGTTCTGTATAGAATCTCGATAACATATAAATCTTTGTAGGTTTATAAATTTTTATTTCGATTCCTTTAAAGTTGTAGATCTCTATTACCTAAAACACAAAACTTCTATACCACGTCAAAAGTTTTTCGATATGATCATATCAGCCTTTGTATGACAGGAAGAAAATATTTTATTATAATTATTTTTTTTTATAAATGCATATGTTAATTAATATGCAATATTGAGTGAAAATTGGTTTAGTAAATGTCTGAAGATTTAAAAAATTATTTTTATTTTATAACTGAGCTCTCCTTTAATGAGAAGATTTAGCAATCATTCGCCATCTACTCCTGAATTAATCGTCAATCCAATTTGTAATCAAACTAGTTTGTTACAACGCGACTTTCATCGGTGGTCAAACAAATATTTCAAGTAAAACGTTTTTTTTTCCGAGTTCAGAGTAAATTTTGCTGTTCACTCTTTTAGTTCGCGAGTTGTTACAATAATTGTTATTATAGCTTGATTATTATCGTAAACTCGCAATTATTTATGGCAGGTATGTCTGGATTATACGTGTTGTAATGTATTTACCGGTGCAATAAATTTATAACGAAGTTGAATTGTTATAAATGTTATAAGCGCTGCAAACGAAAATGTGTGTAATGGATACAATAGAATTTATTCGATTCAAATGTTGAAATAATAAATATTGTTTTTTTGATCGAGATACAAAAATGCTATTTATATATCATTCGTTGTCGTAGGTTGGACGATAAATCTTGGTGAATTGTGTTAGAGTGTCGTGTAACTCTACGATAGAGAGTTTTAAATCATATTTTTTTTTAATTGGTGTTTATGTGTAGAATTTTTTAAAAGTTAAAGCAGTTTGAAAGAAACATTTTAGATAAAGTTATGAATTAGAATCCGAGATTAGTAATTTTTTGAATTGTAAGATCAATAATGTATTTGAATAGTTAAAATAAAAATTAGTGTGATTGATGAGGATAATTAATCTCCAAATATTTTTAAATTTTCTAGATATTTTGGATGAATTTTTAGATCAATTAAAAAATAGTAACATGGAATCACTAAAGATTGAAATTAAATTACAAATTATAAATAAAAAAATTTTAGTTTGAAGATTTTTACTTACAATATACATAATTTGGATACGTTAGAAATTAATTTAAAAAATAATATTTTTATGACAGAATTAACTACCAACAATTTTATAAAAAATTTGAAGAACACAAAATTATAAAATTAAACAAATTATTTAAAATTCCTTGAAACATTTAACTTAAAAAATTGATTATCCCCAAAAAAATTTACAAAATTTTCAAATGTCTTAAATTTAATTTAAGACTTTTTTGATAATGCAAAAAATAAAAATATAAATTTCTATTAAAATAAAAATATGCCAGTAATTTATGAATGAAAAATTACAATCAATATGACAGCAAATTTTTTTGTTAAAATTTTTAGTGACAAAAAAAATTCTCTTAAAATGAAAAACTTGCCTTTAAAAAACACCTTTGACGGTAATCAGAAAAAATTAATTTGCTTAAAGTATAATCGAGTAATATATTACCTGAAAAAAAGTTTATCATTCCGGAGAGTGAAGGCGAATTTACATAAACCAAGAGTTTAAGGATAAAGATCTAAAAAAAAAAAAAAATGAAATTACATAATGCTAGAAATTTTCAATTTTCATTTCAAGTTACACAAATTATGTTAATTTCACTATCTCACACGCATAGATTTGCCGATAAGATAATCAACCTTTTAAATGTTCTATTTCATGCCAATATTTTTCACTTCATCAAAAAATAAATCTTACTTACAAGCCAAAATAATTTCTGAAGACTAATTAAATATAATTGAAAAAAAAAATTAATAAATAAAAACAGAAATTATTTTCCTGGAGAATGTTCCGACGGCAAGCTTTAAGTTTGATTTCACCTTACAGAACCCATTGGATTTACAAATTCTGTGTCTATTGTTATCATAATAATAGTCATATATGACAACCAGTTGACCTTTTTTACTCGTTATCAAAAAGTTTAAGTTCAGTACGACGGAAGTGACCTGCAGGTTCTGAAATCGCTGCAAATAAACTCCGACATTTATTATTTATAAATATGTAGAAATTTGTAATGCAAAATATCAAGTGTGATATGTCACCAAGTGTAGGATTCTCACTTGGTTAAATGGAAAGTGGAGTACAAGGTGTGCTGAAACCCGGGGAGTTAAAATACACATGTCAGCGACTAAGGGACAAAAGTGGGCACCAATCGCGTGTTATTTATTCATTTGAGAAAAGTTCTGGGAGATTAAAAGTTTGCTCGCGTATCCGGTGAGTTTTCCGTCACTGAGGACGTGGAACATCACGTTGGGCGCCATGGACATCTTTGCCCATTATACAGAAATTAATAATAGGGAGTTAGAGTTATCGGAACAATATAAAAGCTTTTATGTTTATGCGAACAATATTTAACGATGAACAATGTAAAATAAAAGGTCGTGTTCTCTTGTCTTGTGGATAAACTAGAGTGAGTGTTAGTGAGGTTGATCGAAGAATAATCGGGCCCACGTTGGGCGCCACGATTAAACTCTCCTCCTTCTGGTGTCCAGTGGCGTGGATCCTCTTCTCTGTTCAGCGAAGAGACCGCGAGTAGGCGCTTGGCTCGCGGTTTTATTATTTAGTTTCTGGTGAAGCTGTCTTGTTAGCAGGCCAATGGAAGGCGTGCTCCCACGGACGCCCCACGGTGTACCCGGCCAATCGGGAGCCCGCGAACCACTAACATGCTAGATCGCGTGTCGACGAGCACCTCCTCCTGGCGTCGCATCGCCACGACGTCGCGTGTTTCTCTGCCTTTAAAGCCGAGGCTCTCTTTTGTTTCTCGTGCCTTCAAGGGTTATACTCTAAGCTGTATGATAAAATGCCCAACCCCAACCCACCACCACCAACAACAACAACAACAACAACAACAACAATAACAACTACTAACAACACATCAGCCTTTTTTTTTTGTTTTATTATTTGTATCATTTTTATTCGTCGCTTACACTTTTACATCGTTTTTATACACGAGGATTGGACTAATGTACTCGGTCATGTGTGTGTGGAGGTGTGATTGGTGTCAGGAATACACCACCTTAGAAAAATATCGTTTATGATATCATTTTGTACCCAAAAGTCTTGGGAGAGTGAAGATAGTTGTCTGTTTGAAGATACATGTGCTAAAATGATGTGATATGATGATTATCATGATAGATTTTATCTTTTGACACAAATTTACGATTTATGTAATTATCACATCAAAACACTGTTATCTATTTGACATGGGAAATATTTAAGAAAACGAATTTTTACAACCGATTGAGATGAAATTTAACTCCCATTAGTTTAGATAAAAATCTATTATAAAATCATGGTAGTACCTGAAGAATTTCATAATGTAATTAAGGTGGTATCTACATAAATGCATAATGAAATCACGCTGATATTAATATGATGATTTTAATTTGAAATTTTGCAGATACCACCATAATAGATTTTTATCAAGACTATTTATGTGAGTTGAATTTCATCTTCGAATAATAATGAATTTATTAAGTTAGCAATACAACTATAGTATCATCAAAATTCCACGTCAATATCAATGTAATTTTATTATGAAACTAGGAATTCAAATTCTGCGCATATGCGCATGCTCTAATCCTGAACCAATAAGCAATCAGGGTCCATGTTTTCGAGTTATTTTGATACTAAGCTAACTTCAATTTAAATTTTATTATGAAACTCTGTAAAGTTAGCCATGATTTTATTATGGATTCTTCTCCAAACTACTGATGCAATTTAGCTTTCATCTGAATTGGCAAGAAGAATTTAGTTATCTCAATTATTTCACCAAATAAATAAATAAAAAAATATTGATTTGATACTCAAAATATAAGATTAATAACTACGTTCTAAATTACCAATTATAATAATCTCACATTATTTTCAGAAGCCTAAAAATTATTCAATTTTAAACAAACTTTAACCAATTTTTGTTTGACTAATTTCTCAAATAGAACAAGTTTCAGGTGAAGTAACAACATTTCGACACTTTGAAAAAGATTGAAATAAAAGCAATTTTGAGCTGAGTTAATTGTGTCAAACAAAATTGGTACAAAAAAAAACCTTTCTTCATCAAAAACGATTCAAGTTTGAATATTTTGACAATTCAAGGACTAAGCCAAAAATACCACTCACCAGCGAGTCATTTGGTCACCAGTCCACTGGCAGTCACACAAACGAAACCCCTGAAAACATGTCGGAATGTATGTCTGTAAATCATCGAATCGACGCGACGACATCCGTCTCGTCAGTTGAATCGTTAAACCAAAAATATGTTTCCTCTCGGCTGGTCACCGAGCATAATGCTCGGCGGCGATAGATCACACCCGAAGATTCGCCTTAAATCAGTTGAATGACACGTCAGTGTAGGTAACCACTAATTGTTTATTCTGATGCAGCAGTTCCGTTTCACGTTGTTAATGGCTGGACATTTTTAATTTACGAGTTTGTTCGCGCCTTCAGCACAACGCGTGCGTACATCTACCATAGGAAATCTAAATCTCTAGTAGAATGTGAGAAATAACAAATCGCACCGATTGAAACAGCTTGCTGGCTCGGTGGTCTTGCAGAGGCTGATGCACCAGCTTGTACTGTTGATGATCAATGATCATGATTCATTAATAATACTTACTACATTAACGTCTACTCTCTTTATCTTTTCTTCTTTTGTTTCCTCTGTTGTTCTATCAGTTATTCATCACCGAACCCAATCACAGATCACACGGTATTTAATTAACATTTTGTGGGACGTCGTTGGCAATTTACAAAATACTTTTAACTGATACTTATTATTATTTCTCGAGCGTTGGACAGTCTGAGAAATAAAAATGTCAGCTTCCAGATTCCAGTTGTGTGGCTGATATGGTCCTTGTCTTTTTAAGTTATAATATATGTTATTTGTTGGATGCTATATTTGACTGCTCTGCAGGTTGATGCTGTATATGTGTGTATAGATGTATATATACATGCGTCGGGTGTCGATTCCTATGGGGCGAAGGTAAACTTTGAGATGAGTAGATATAGTTACCTGCTCACAGTCCTCGACACAAGACACAATCAAATGATGTGTGTATGTAACAGAAACACACATGTGTTATGTCTTTCGGGGAAGATGCCTGCCAATTAGCATAATTCCAAGGAAATCGTCTCTCCCACGAGCAGAGTGGAGATGAAGAAAACGAAACGCGGGTACTCATCGCCCCGTGGACCCTGGATTAATCTCACACACTCTTCATCAGCTGGCTCTACGTATCAAGTATTGAGTAGTAAGTATTAAGATTTATATTACGAGAAAACTCGTCCTCAATGCCAGATCAACCAGCTTTTAATTTATTGATTAAAATATATTTTTATTTTCGTCGTTTTATTCCCAGATATTTCAGACCGGATAAACACATGTCACATTAATTAATCAATTAATTAGTCGGGTCCCTACATTTTATTTTAATAAATCGCTGGTAATAAAGACTCAAATCGCTGGATGGATATTATTTTTATTAATTTAACTTATTTTTATGTTTTATGGATTTTTTTTTTCTGTCTGATAAATTTTTTTGGCTGGTTGTAATTAGTGCAGAAAATATAATTTTGGGGTACAATGCGTGTTATCGACCCGGGTATGGAAGTTACGAATCATAAACTGGTATATAACAAGCCGATTATTTTTATTAACCTTGCGCTCAGTGATTAAAAGTAACTGCCGGCATTAGTGGTTTTTTATTTTTTGTTTGGAGATGAGATCCAAACGGTGATTTTTTTAATTATGGAACGTTTTTTTGACGTGGAACAAATTTTGTGAATTGTATTCATCTTCGGTAACTAATTTTTTTTGTTGTAGTTAATTTTAAAAAATTATCATTCAGATTAAATAAAGAACTTTAAATTTATATTTATTATTTTTTGAGACAAATGTTTAAAATTAGTTTAAAAAAACTTCAAATAATCTTATAAATTATTTTAAGAAAAATAAATTTTGCATTTGATTTAAATTATTTTCAATGATATTTATTATTTTTAAATAAGATTAAATTTTAATCTATATTTTTATGAGATGCATAATATATTTTAGTAATTTAATTACGTAAATAGGTGATTTATTTGTGATTAAGCAAGTTTTATGTGAACATTCCACTAACCGGTATCAAATAAATTAGAATTAAGAACATTAATTTAAAGTTACTCAATACTCGGAAAACTAAATTATATAAATATCTAATTAATTATTTGGTTGATAAAAAATTTTAGAAAAAGCAACTGAACTCGTTTCTTTCAGAAATTTCATTTATCTGGATCAATTAATTCACAAGATTAATTTATATTTTTGCGAACTAGCTAATTTTTCAATGATTTCCTTTTCCAAGCCAATATTTATCGCGTTAAAAATACTCTTAATATTAGAAAAAATTTGAGCTTGCAAGCTCAATGCACAAGTAATTTCTCTACTTTAGAAAAAAAAAAATTCAAGCTAAAAAGTATCTTTTAAACTTCCATTCCTCATTTAAAATATAATATTTACTTTCCTCCTTTAATTCCGTTTTTTCGTCCGTATAATTATTTTATCACCAGCCGCATCACATGTGACGTATTTTTATTCCACCGGACATTATAATATAAATACGGGGATTGATGAAAGTGATAAAATGATAATAATAAGACTTATAATTTTATACTTCCACATGCACCATATTACCATACATTTTCCACCGCTTGTTTTTAAAAAGATAATAAATATCCACGATAAGCCAAAGACAATAAATAATCTTTCTTACCACAACTTTAATAACCACCTTAATTATATTCACTCGTACCTTAATGATAATGATAATGATAATTAAAAAATCTTGAATATTCATATCTTCCTCTTTTAAACAAAGCATGCGACGCATAACATATGGCCCTGAATTAAAAGTTAACGACAAATATTTAATAACAGTAAATATAAATTTATTGTTCTCCAACTCCACAACTGATGGATACTTAAAAGTAAAATATTTATTAGTATTAGCAGTAAGAACTAGCTTGTGGAAAAATAAATAAGTGGAATTTCAACGAGCTCCATAAAAAATAATTTACAATGCTCGGTCTCTCGTTACACTCGTCACGAATACATGTCCAGTCTTTCTCATGAAATTCATCCGTGTACTCTCAGTGTTATCGATTGAACAAATGTCTCACGCGAGCTCTGTCCAAGCACGATATAATATTTCGATTTTTAATGGCATACATCCTCCCCTTTTCTCCCTCCCAGCTTATTCATTTGTTATTTTTTAAAATCCACCCACCAATATAAGCTTAACAGTAGTACAAAACAATTGTTTTTCTACATCACATCGTACCATATATTTAATATAAAAATAAAATACGTAATATTCTTTTGTACCGACATTTCCGCGATGACAATATCATCTGGTACTTGTTCCCGGTAACGTTAATCGGTGCACGAAGGGGTGATGGCCATCGATAAGACTCGGGTGAATAAATAAACCCATTATCCATTATACTTAGATGCTCCGTGTGTATATAAATATATAGATATACCTTGATTTTATACCGAGTATTTATTTTCGATTCAGTTAATTAATTAATTTATTGCAGAGTCTTATCGTTTGATTTGGTCGCACGACTCGCCCTCCAATCGTCGCATGACCAATTCCGTGTGCTCTCTTGCCCTCAATTGTCCGTTTCCTCTTTACACTTTATCTATAACAACAGCAACGACTTCTTACTTTGCATTTACTCTCCCATCTACCAGTACAGCGTTAAAACCATCCGAGCAATCTTTATTTTAAAATAAAGAGCATGCACGTTCTTTTATTTCCTTATATATGTATATATAAACTTGTATTCGTTTTTTTGCGAAGCTATTAAGTCATCAACAATAATTTAATTGTTACAGCAAATACGAAATGTAATTACGAAAAAATGAAAATAAACTTCAAGCACAATTCTGTTGTCTCAAATACTAATGAAGATAATAATAATTTATAATCATAAATATGTAAATAATAAATTACAAAATCAATCCGAGAACAATGGGTTTTGGTTTCTCCAGAAATAGCTCCCGGTACAGTAATTACACCTTTGAATCGTTACCAACATATATTTCTGTTGATGGTATTTCTCAGTCTAATTTGTCGAGTGGCTAATGATGCCGCTGCAGCATGCATATATAGAGTAATAATAATTTTCATAAACTCTCTGGCAGTAAATGCTTCCGGGCTGGGTGCTGGCTGGAATTTTTACCGTCACGCGAATTATATTTTTCAACAAGATCTATTCGTGTAGTGTTATGCTATGTTGAGGAAAAAAAAGTTATCTTTTTTTTTTTTTTACGTATAACATGACTAACTCGTGTTACATGCGATCGGCTAAATGCTAGCTCACATCTTTTGTCTTAATAAACAATGACACAATGACAGTAATTAAAAATTGAAATTAAAATTACTGAGGAAGAAAAATATGACAATTTTTGTTGAATTGAATTGAATTTAAATTTACTGAAAAATTTTAAAGGCGTTATTGCACGGAAAAAATCCCTCTCACATTTACATAATTACAGAAAAATTTGTCAGAATGATATTTTAATTTCTATAAAGTCGTCAGTTTTCATTTTTAAAAAAATGTAAATTTTGCATGAAGAAAAAATGCATTATGTAAAACTATATAAAATTGTATATTATCAAAATTTTTATGTAACTTCACGTAAAAATTGATCTATCTATACTAATATTATAAAGAAAAAAGATTTGATTGTTTGTTTGTTTGCATCGAATAGACTCCAAAACTACGGAACCGATTTAAAAAATTCTTTCATTGTTGGGAAGCTACATTATCCCCGAGTGATATACACAGAAAAAAAAATTTCTTGAACTGAGAAAATCGTTAGGAAGACCGAAGTTATTTTGGAGCAAGAAGAAATTTTCTTGGCTTAAAAAAATTTAACTTCATTCAAGAAATTTTCAATCTTTCTTAAGATTTTCTTGATTTAAGAAAATTTACGCTTGACTCAAGACTTTCTTTCTTTTTGTGTAGGCTATATTACATTATAATTAATTAAAAAATTTTTGATAAATACCGATACGAAGTCGGGGCGAACTGCTATTATTGTATGAAATTTCTTTTCCCAGATATGTTATTTTTACAGATCGCTTCCTGCTAATTTATCATCTTAAATTATCATCGTTTTATATTTTGTACCACTAAGTTTAACTCTACTTTAATTTTTTTATTCAAATTTATACTTTTTTTTTGTATTTATCAGAACTACATTCCAAATTTAAGAAAAATATTTTTTTCTTAATATCTAAAATTTTTGAAATTTTATATCTTCATTATTCATATGTGTACTTTATTATAATTTTTTGCATACTTTTGTCATTTGGCTATACTGCTTCGGCATTGAAATTAAATAATAAATAAATAATTTAACAGTTTTTCTTTGTAACTATAACATTAATCAACAGAGTAACTTTTTCACATTTAAATCCGTAAATTTTTCACGTATATTCTGTAAATATAACATAAAATAGCCGTATAATTTTTACATGTAATTTTTTTCCATGCACGCGAACATTTAAACTGAAGCTTCTTTTCCATCCCAGATTATCGCATCGGTCTTTTTAGTTATAATATAAAGTTTGGGTATATTATTATACAGCGTGTCGCGATCCAAGATTCCCTCTCCGAGCAATTCGAATCGAAAACGAATTTGAATACGCTTACTCCTTTACCGGCGTTTTACTGGGTCCATGGTCCGTGTGGGTCAAAACAATGGGACATCGATGGACCACACGGGATGCGAGCAAATGGTCGAACAACCGGAGGACATGCGTTCCGGCTTCGGCCCTCCCTAGCTTGGGAGTCCCATTATTATTTTTTATCTTATTTTTATATTTATACATATACATATTCTTTTTCATTTGTTTATTTCGTAGGGTTTTTATTTAAAAAACTTAACGTTTTATCTTTGTGTTTTGTCTTCTGTCCCTTTTTTAACTTGTATCCTCTCCGGCTTTTGCGGAGAAACTCCGCGACTGTTCTTTATTCATTTATCTTTTTGTCGTTCCCGTTGTTATATTGTCGGAGTTATTTATTTTTTGAAACTTTTTTCCCTTTTTCTTTTTCCATTAAAGTACGTGATTTGTATTTAGAGATAAAGCGGCGGGCGTTTTTAGCAAATCAAACTTAACTTCTCGTTACTGACCTGCGCGCGACAGAATCGCTCCCACGCTGTCTGACAACTCTGCTTGCATGCTTCGAGTTGCTAAAAGGACTCCCGATGAGATCCAATCCATGGGGTTCACTTAGTGAAGTCATGAAGAAAATTATATCCATAAATGGTCTTTAGAAAAATTCTTCTATCTTCTTTCTTTTTTATTTTCTAAACAAAAATAATTTATAGTATGTTAATTTTTATTAATTTACTAACAACAATCATAAAAGCATGCTTAATTTAAATAACTAAAATAATAATAATAATTAAATAAATGAAATATGTGTAGTAATAAAAATGTTTCATTTGAAATTTTATGTGGCTTTTAATTATTTCTTTATAAGTTATATTACACTGAATTAAAACTTTTAGTAATTTCTTTTTAAGTCAGTAAAAATTTCAATCGATTGCATATTTTTAATACTTTAGCTTGATCTTTTATTAACTCCTTTTCTAACTCAATAAACGCCATTTTCAAGTATAGTCTTAAAATCAGAATATCTGCGCCATCTTTCAGAATTTTTTTAAATCACAATAAAAAAAATCATCAATTTTTTAAGTGTACTAAATTTGAATAAACAGATGATATTTTGAAATATATGAAAGAGTGATTTAAATACTAAAAATTAAAATAAATTTATTTTAGATATGACAATATTTATAGAAAATTTTATTTGATTGAAAGAAAAAAATTACTCGGAAAAATATGATTATTTCAAACGAAGCAGGAAAAATTTTTAATCAATAAAAAATTTTTAGTTTGCGGAATTTTTGTTTAATTTAAAAATAATTCGGATTAATACAAAAAAATCAAATTTTTCAAAGCAATTTTTTTTTAATCAGTTAATTTTTTTATCTTTGAAAAAAAAAGTTCAGTGAAAGTACTAATTGTTACAAATGGATAATCAAAAAAGTCACTAAATAATTCGATTTAATTTTAATAAAGTAAAATATTAATTTAAAAATATAAATAATTAAATTCAAGTCATAGAATAAAAAAAATATAATAATAATAACAATGTAGCATGTAGCATGTATCCCATCGCTAGTTATGTCTATGCTGAGCTATGACACAACATTATTTCTTAATAAAATTTTTGCGCGTCTTCATAATAAATTATATAACGTAGCTGTAAGGAAAAAAAAAAAAAAAAAAAAAAAAACTATTTTATAATAAATTTATTTTCTAACTTATAATCTTTCTCCGACATTGCTATGCATCTTGGTACCAGTACAGCGAGGTCGACTCATAAAGCATCTCCAGAGCGAGTGGGAATGAAGGAAGAGTATGGGTATGACAGAAAAATATCTGTGTGTAATACACATTCACCAATTCTGTTATAACTACGCAGAAAAGTAAACCTCTGGCACGCGGGGCTACGTGACGGCATGTTAAAAATTCCCGGCGAAATTGTCATTCCGTACGCAGAGTTTGGGCCCTTAAATTCGAGGAATAGCACGCGCAACACCTACCATGACTCGTGCCCAAGATATCCAACTTTCGGTAATCTCCGCCAAACGAAAATGTACTGATCAATTTTACGACAATTGAATTTAAACGGCCCATACATAACAAATAGAGTTTCAATGTCGGTATTTTGTTTTTGTATTTGAGAAATTCCAGAGCTGGAGTTAAGTGGCAAGATTTTTTATGGAGATGCGGTGCTTAGGTACCAAAATAGAAGATAGTAATCAAAGTGTGACCAGAATTTCATTATGTGGATACTGTTAAGTAATCAACTTTTACTAGAATTAAAAGTATAATTTAAAAAAAATTTAAAAACATTTTAAAAAAAATTGTCTCAAGAATTTAAGAATTTTTAAAGTTTTATATGTTTTTTAGTGGTGGTCAATTTTTTAAAAAATTTTTTGAAAAGTTTCAAATAATTTGATGTATCTATTCGTTTACTTGTCACTTGGAATTATGGATAGTAAAGTACTATTCCATTTGTCATGAGTTACCATTTTATACTAGCGGCCGTAAACAAAATTAATTATCTATTTAGATTAGTCTAGAAAAATATTTGATTCGAAGAAACGAACATTGAAGTTTATCAGTAACTAATGTTTAAATACACATAAATATGTATTCGGAATTTAAAATTTAAATTGATGAAGTAATATAGATGATATGATGGCCTACATTAGGATAACACAAAAAAATATAGAACTAGATAGACAACAAGTTTGTAACATCAATTTATATTATTTTTTCCTTCTCGTCTAAATTAATAATAGCACTAAATTTGATTATATTGTTGAACTTTATCAAGCTACAAGTGTTTCAAAAAAATTGCAAATATCCGCTGAAAAAATCGGTAATTTTTAATTGTATTTCGCATTAAACACAAATGCTTAACTTCAAATAAATATAACCGTGTTGACAGTAGAGTACTTGTTATTAGAGTGTCATTGTCAATGTAACTCGGTAGTTTTCAGTAAGTGAGGCTTTACGGTAAAGGTGTATGATATCATTTATGTATACATATATAGACAAAAGTTAGGATGAGATCTCTCATGAAATCGATACACCAGAAAAGATGGTATCGGTGAGGATCCAAACACATGTAACATACTACCGCACTCGGGCAACCAAATCGAATTTATTTCCGTGGTATTTACATCCAACTCTACGAATCCTACCTCGTTTAGCCTCACTACACATATATATGTATCCAAAAGTGGCATGTGTGGAGTGAGTAATCGAGAAAGAGTCTGCCGATTATGCGACTGGTTTTCGAGCAGAGCCTTATTCTCTTTATTTTTATTTTTATTTGTTATTCTTCTTATTTTTTGATGTTACCATCATCATCAGCAAATCGACAAATGTCTTTACTGATTTTTTTTCCCACGCCCTATGACTGATTCATCAGCGCCCCGCTGCTTTTTATTATGATCCATGTTATGTTTCTTTTCATTAAATCTTTTTTATTATTAATATTAGATGACACTCCCACGGCGACCGTCACCACAAATAGTTTCCGTCTAGCGCCACCAATTATATTCACAAAAGAAGAGGAAGTCCAAAATGGCTTCTTGAGAAATAAATGCTAATTTATAAGTCAACATTTTTCGAACCAGTTCTACTTTGATTTTTACTCAAACCAAGAAATAATTTCATCAATTTCAAATCAAATCTATCAAAAAGTGCACAGTAAAAATTTTTCTGTCGTGATAAAAGTTTTTAAGTAAATTATTTTACACTGTTTTCGGCATATTCTAAACAATTAAATATATGCATACACAGAAAATAAAGCTTAAGTTGTGCAAAAATTATTTTAAGTTTCTAAAATTTATTTTTAAACTAAAAAAGCTTTGTTTTCTTAATTCAAGACTTTTTTGAAATTAACAGCATTAAAAAATTTGAATTAAGAAATTAAATTTTTTGTTGCTATTAACATGTAAAACAATTTAGTTCTAAATTAAATAAAATAAAACTTTATTTTATTCAATTTTTTTAAACTTTTAAATCATAATATTCGGTATCAAAAAAAATTATTTTAAAGAATATTATTTTTGAGCCAAGTCAAAATTTTCTAAAATCAAGAACCAAAAGTTTTCTACCCACACTTTGTGTGCAGTGTTAGGCCGCGTGACAAAGGGTTCTTCCTGTCGAGTTCACGGGGTGGTCCAACGTCACCGATGATCCAAAGTCCCTTGCTCGTGGACGCGGTACTATACTATATTATACGTCTTAGTTCTAGAGCGTACACTAACAACATCCATACAGTTTGGCGTTGCTGGAGCCCGGGCATTAAAAAAGACAAGCCTGAGGTCCAAGGACCACAACGAGTTGAGACAACTCACGTGGAATCGCTAACGAGCCAACTGGACACCCGAACGATGGATGATCCTTGAAACTTTATTGCTTTTATTCTGCCCCAATCAAACATCAAACCAAGCAATCCAAATTTATATTTATTAAGTAATCACCAATTTGGGTTTTTGCCGTGACTACCCGTTAAAAAATTTTTTGATATGCCCGGATATATCCTGATATGAAAATTGGCCATATTAGAACATATAAGGCTTGATATATCATTCCTAAAGCTGAAAAGAACGAGAAAAATTCTTAAAACAAAAAGGACATACGTTAAAATAATTTTATTTTTATTTCCTAATTTTTCTTTTATAAAATTAAATATTTTGAACTTCTATATCTATCAATTTGAAAATTTTCTAAAGTAGACTTAGGATACCAAAACATCGAAATTTTATTAAAGTTTCATTTTGAAAAATTGAACTAACTTCAATAATTTATCGAATTTTCAAAAATTTTCAATATTTGTAACCTTAAGTTGAAAACGTTTAATTTTTTAAGCTAAAAATTTGAAAATATAAATTTTTTATTTTTTTGCAGAACGCCTTTTGTACACGGAAAGAACAAGATGACACTGGATATCATCCCGGATTATACTCAGTGATATCTGTAGTGAAAAAAATTTCAGATAGTAGCTAAAAAAATCTAGATTATACTGCGTGATATCTGGATTATACTCATTGTAATCTGGATTATACTGGCTACTGTCTAAAAAAATTTTTCACTTAGTATTATCTGGGATAATATCCAATGTCATCTTGTTCTATCAGTGTACTTTAAGGTTTTTTTTTCTTAAAGAAAAAAGAGAGTACTAAAAAATTTTTTTTTTATTTTTTCAGTAAATCTTCAAATTTCTAACCGTTCTGAGTCAATCAAAGGAAAGAAAATTTTTTCATACGCCCTTTTTGATTTAAAAACGAGATGTCCTAACACTCCTTGACATGTCTTGATCTAAATAATTTTCATATCAAGCTATGTATACATACGTACAAACCAGAAAATTTTATCAAAGGTAATTAAAAGTTCCAAGTCCGAAAAAATTTCTTAGCCACTTGAACAGTAGCCTGATCAAATTGCCTCAGTTAGTTATCCATCGGCTGCCGCTACCTACTGGCATATGGTGATACAAGTCAAGTGATGGATCATCTCGCGTATCAGGAACAAACTACACTCGCTATCTACCCCAAAGCTTCCTCTATCAGTACCTTAGCAGTGACGTTTAAGCCAAGAATATTACATTAATAAATTGACAATAATAATTGATCAGTAAGCCTATGTTCGGAAATTGATTTTCAGTTGTAGCATATAATATAGTATCGGTCTAATATAATGTGAACGGTGATACTGATGGCAGACGCGATAGAGATAGGGACACCAATAAGATGACATCGCTGGATGATTGATTGCTTCTCGTTTTCGTTATTGGTATCCCCTGACATTTTTTACTACCTGCCGTCTGCTGTTAATTATTTATCTTTGTTGCATTGATGTTAAAATAAAAAATAAGAGAATAGCTTTATTTGTTTATCTAATAAATTGGAGGAATTTACATTCTGTAGGCACAGCACTGACAACTTGGGGAAATAAACCCAGAGAGAGTTCTCACGTTTGTGAGTTAGTTTCACATGTAAATTTTCTACTCGAGCGAAGAAGAGACAGCATGGAAAAAAATTCATGCTTTATTTTTTTATTTTCTAAATCAAATCCACTTGGATGAGTTTTTACAATGTAATGTTGGATTAATAAATTTGTTATTTAATTACTGGCGCCAGCAATTAATGTTTATTTATTTGCAATCAAGCTTATGAGCAATTTAACAATTAATAAGAACAATGAGAACAATGTGGTGCAACAGAATGAAGAAAATTTGTGGAAAATTGATTAGATATAGTCGTTAAGGCTCACGATGAGTGAAAATGTGTAATGATATTACAATAAAAGTTTTCCTGGAGTGTAATTAGAATTTTCCGGCGTTCCTATTATCAAACTCAAGGCGTGTAGCAGTTGCGGAATGCGAGGCGATAGTTACCGGTACGGGTAAAAATGGCTAGAAGGATAGTTAGAGAAACAATGGGCATATGATTTCTCGCGTGCTGTTGAGCTACGGCATGCATTATGCATCATCGTCGTAGCCTTGTATTGTTTTATTTGTCGCTTTAGTTTCTTTGCTTCTACTCTTGTTCTCCAGACAGTACACCAAGAGCCACGGAGGATAAGGATGAGAAGTAGGAGTGTCATCGTATCAACGCCCTGTTCTTGATCGCGCCTCACATCTACTCACTTATTCTACTTCTCAGCATCAGTCCCGTAACGCTTTTTTGCTAGTCTAGCGCTATCATCCATTACAATTTGTAATTACATTTTATTATGAAGCGCTAATAATAATGTTAACGCTCAATTTTTATGTAAATGAAATTTATGTTCAAATTTAGTACGCTGATAAAAATTTAATTGATTTAAGAAAAATAAATTTGAACCAAGAAATTTCATTTGAAGAATTAGATTTGTGTAGTTAATTTCTAGAATAAAGAAAAAATTTTTACGGACATATATGTATTAGAAAATAAGTTTTTATAATGACAAATTGATTTAAAAAAAAAAATATTGAACTAAAAAAATAATTTAAAAAAATTTGATTATTTTGAATCACGCAGAAAAAAAATTTTGGACTAAAAAAATTTCCTTGATTTAAGTAAATTTTAAATCATTAAAATTTTGCTTTGATTCAAAACGTAGAAACTCTTGAAAATGATTCATTTGGTTCAAAAATTTTTCTCTCGAACCAAATTAATATTTTTTAACAAGATATCAAAATTTCAAGTTGTTGAAGAAATTTCAAATGATATGTTGGTTCTATAAATTATAAAATATCTTATGATAGCGATATTGTTTCCAAAATTTATATCAAAAGTTTTCAAATCATGTATATTTCATTCCAAATATCAATAAATAATTAAGCCGTAGTTTCTTTAATTAAAATTCTTTATTTTCGGCAGTGACTTACCGTCTGCCGGTTGTCATTTTTGAATCAAACAGAAAACTTTTTGAACCAAGTAAAGTTTACTTAGATCAAAAAAATATTTTAAGTTAAAATTTCTATACCTGATTAAGGATGATTTAAGTCTTAAAAATGATTTATTTTGTTAAAGATAATTTTTTTTTAATTTGATATTTGAATTACATCATACGTAAAATTGTTACGATGGAAAACGAATGTTTAATTTTCTTCGGCGTTTGTTCTTTGAAAAATGAAATGCATTGATTATTATTAAGCATTAAGGTCATTAACATTATATCTTTAGTTAATGGTTGCGCAATGATACCATTAGGGCCGTTTATGGAAGTTATTACAAGAGTGACTTTGAATACGTTTAATCTGGTGTTTCGCGGCGGGATACGGCGTCTTAACCACCGCTAAATGCTTGACTTACATGTTGTCTTATGTTTGCCTGAAGAGACTAACTGAAAATTCTAAAATAGTTAGTTACATTTAATCATCGATCCCGAGCTCCTTTTTACGGCGCAAGCTAATTTAAGTTAAGCTAAATTAAGGCAAAAAACAATTGAAGCTAATTATTTTAATTAAATTATTGGACTATTTATTTTTTGTGGTGACTTAACTGACAGATTCAGTTGTATAGGATTAAAAAATCAAAATAAAACAACAAGAAATGACGGTATGATTTACTTTTGTGCACGTGCTGTAATGCGGTATGTTATGTGCTGTTGGTCTGTGGTCTGTAGTCGGTCAAAACGGGGTAGGTGGAAGAAGAAAGAAGAGAAGAAAGAAGTAAGGCGGGGTGCCCCCAATAACGAGGCACCCCCCGTGGCCGAACTAATTCCCCCGGATGACTCGCGAGCCAGGGCCCCGCGGGGGTCTGAAACAATGCGCGAGAATCGGCCCTCGGAGGTACAAAAAGACCCAGAGCGAGAGAAAAAGAGATATATAAGTTAAGACGAATACGTAAGCTAAGCCGACGGCTTACGTTCTTCAGCTCGAGACTATTCGCTGATTCATCCACAAGTACTCGTCATCTTCATCCATCGTTCATCTTCGACTCGTATGTCTTGTTCTTTAAAAATTGCACTTGAGACATTGCTTACCTTCTTTATCCTATGTTAATACCATTCATTATTAAAAAATATAAATTAAATTTAAATAACTGTGATTATTGGCACATTGTTGAGAAATTTTGGGTTGGTTTGAGAGGTCGAATGACGATGGACCTTAAAAAAAACAGAAATATGGCATTTTTCTATTCATTTTTGTCTTTTTGATAAAAAGAAGTTAAGAAGTTTAATTCATTTTTTTATAACATGTTTTTCATTTTAAAAATCAAAATTTTATTAACAAACAGATTCTTTTGATAATAATTGAATAGAATTCATCTTTTTGAACCAAGAAAATCATTTTAAAGAGCTTTATCGTTTTGAATCAAGGACAAGTTATTAAACTAAAAAAATTTTTTTTGATTTCATGGTTACATATTTAACTAATTTTGAAAATTGAACCTTGATATTTGGAACTTCAGTAAATTAAACTATAATTATTCAAATGATTAAACTTTAATTAAAAAGATGACAAATTAATCAAAGATTTGATCTTCTCCTTGCTCACCTTTCAAATTATTCTAATTAATTTTTGATAAACTTCAAAAATTTTTAACAACGAATTTTTATCAAAATCGCAGTAAATTGTCAAATTGATGGATTCAATCTTAATCAACTACAAAATTATCAATTCCGCAACGCTTAATCATAAATTTAACTAAATAAACATTTTGAACACAATATTATAACGTCAAGTCATTCCCCAAAATATTATTCATTCAAAAGCAATGACTTTTTTTTGAACTAAAAATTAAATTTTCCAATTTGTTCCTTTATAAAAAAGGCATTGTCCGATGATTTGAAATATCAAAAATTAACGATTAACGATCCAAAAAAAGATGTACGGGCTAGTACAAAGAAATTAAGGATTATACCTTGTAACTTACAACTTATAACTGTTAAAAAGTATCTACGATGATTTTATTTGACAGAACATCTATCATAAGAAGTTTGTATAATATAATAATACAGTAATACAATATAATACACATGTGAGTCTATTACATACATCGACTTTAGAGCTAGCCGATGCACCACCAAGTTGTATATATCGTTCAACAGAACGTAATAACACGATGACAAGACGTTAGTCCATCCATCGGTGGTACAGAGAAAGCTGAAGAGTCATCCTAATGGACCGATTCATTCCTCAGCACACTATCCAACATCCAACCCGGTTTGCTATATGCTGTATACTATATCCAAGGCGTCGAAATTTGATTACCGGGACCTTTTGAACTCTTTCGCCCTTACCTGTGCCTCCTATGAATCTTCATTCCTATCCCACGAATGGAATAACATACTCAATCAATAAATAATAATGATCATGATCATGATCCAATCATAATAAACTAGCAACCTGCAGTCACTGTGTGACTGCCAAGAATTATGAATTATCAATAAAAGAATTTTAAATTAATTAGTTTTGGATATTTTTAATTACGATATACAAAGTTTGGGTAACTTTGAAATTAATTTGAAAAATTATATTGCTGAGATGATCAATTACCAATTATTTAATACTAGCAGTCTGCCCCTGCTTCGCACGAGTATTTAACAAAAATTTCAAAATTAATTATAATACATTATAGCCTATGTCACCTGAGGATAGTGTAACTTTCCAACAGTGAAAGAATTTTTCGAATCGGTTCAGTAGTTCTGGAGCCTATTCAATACAAACAATCAAATCTTTCCTTTTTATAATATTAATATAGAATATAGATAAAAATTTGACAGAAAAAACTTATTGAACCAACAAACTATTTGAAACTGGTCTAAAAACTTGACATAAAGTTAACCATCACCAAAAAATATATAAAATTACGAAACTACTAAATTCATATCAAGACCTTTCTGATGATACCACATCTAACCATAAGCTGTATTAAAATCAAAAAATGTCTGTTCCAAAATTTTCTTTATCCTCTGAATTGTTTAGACTATCGCCGAAAAAAATATCAAATCGTAAGATTCACGACTTTTCTGATGGTACCAAATTTCAGTCTAAAAATCAATTTTATAACTTATTCATACCTGTCACAAAATTTTTCGTACTCTCTTAATTATCTATGGATTAATATTTGACTTTTAACGTCATACACATTTACGAAACAAAATAAATAAATAAATAAATTTTATCTAATTTACTGAGAACTACTCCAAAAACTTATCACAATAAATTACCTGTTATTTTAAGTATATAGATTATTATTGTTGAGTTCCATTGGATAAGTTGATTCCTCTGTGACATTAGGTCACGAATTTTCTAAGTTAACACAGAATTAATGAATTTTCTCAATTATTTTTAGTAGCAAATTAAAAAAATAATTAATTATTACAGCCATAAAAAATGTAATTGATTGAAAATTCGGAAAAATTTCAGACTATTCCTTTAAATTTAATGAAAGTTAATTTATAGATAAGTTTCCACAAACTCTACAGACTTTTCATTAAATTTTACAGCGCTATTTTTCCACGCATCTATTATAAGTAACAGAGAATCTAGTGCACGTAGCCAGCGATATTTAGCGGCAAGAAAAACCAAACAATGAGGCGGAAACTTGAGAGCTCTTGTGGATCTCCACCTACGAATTAATCGCGAATTCACGTCACGTACCATTAAGTATCGTCGTATCATATACAAGCTTCCTCCAGTAGAGGAAGAGCCAGCATGCACCGTTACGACCTCTTGTTGATCGTCATCCTCTTATACGTATACACGATTCTTTATACCTTCATGCGACGTAAACTTTAAGCTTGGGGTTTACCCTGTCCTGGCTATCACCAGTGAAATCTAGAAGTGCGTCCGAGCTATCGGTTCCAGTTTTCGGTGGCGTTTATCCTTTACACTCTGTTGTATTTGGCTCCTTCACAACCAGCCACGAGAATAGCATTATGTTAGTTGGTATTACAATAAAATAAAATAAATAAAAAAAAACAGGTAAATAAAAGTAGAAGCTCTTTCTGAAACTGTTGACGTCATGTAAATCGTGTGTCTCCACTCTGTTCCACCGAGTCACCCGCGTAGGACGTTAATGTATGGGAGCTCGCATTCTGCTGCCTCGTAGCAGCTTGATGTCCACGAAATTCACCAGACTCGCTGCCGGAGTTGAAATAGGCTGAGGCTGAGACGGCGGCGGCTTTTTCAGCTCCAGACTCGCAAACGTCAGGAATGTGGAAAACTCAAGATACCCGACAAGTGTTGTCCCGAGTTTAAAGTCCTGAGGCGTTTGAGCTATTGCCCGAAATAACAGGATGAAATATACGTATGACCAATAGAAGCTTATTCGAGAAAGAGTCCAGTAGAAGCTACTGGAGAACTGAAATAAGTAGGACATATATTTTGAAATTGAAAATCTGGAAAAAAATTCAAAAGTTTAAATTTTGAGAAAAATACTAGCTGAACCTGTCCAATTAAAAAGAATTTAAGAAAGATTGTTTTCTTATTAAGTCTATCACTTGCTAAATACTATTTTAACAATTCAAAAATCAGTTTTTTTCGAATATCATCAAAATATACTGAGAGAAAAAATTTTTTTCAAAAAAATGAACATTTTTGTGACTAGGAATGAATTTGTTCAAAATTATAAAAAATTTTATTTCTAGCTGAATAATTGAAAATTGTTCTTACAGTAACTTTCTTGTTCGGAATTTTTAGCAAATTTTAAGATAATTTTTAAATAGTTTGGCTCGATAAAAAAAAAATTCGATCGTAAAGCACACTCTGATGCTTCATGAGTCGTGCAAAGAAAAGGAATTTTGCAATTTTTGACAAATTTTAGGATCAAAAAAGCAACTTGCTTTATCTTAAGTTTATCTTTAATAGAAAAATTATTAAGGAATTATAGAGCAACAATGGCCTAAAGCTCTATAGAGGCATAAATTAGTATAGATTGAAGAAGTTTTTTTGGCTACTTAAAAAAATCAAAAACGGTAAATGTTTATAATGTATACTCTTGAATTTCAGTTCTTCATTCCTCATATAATAGTTTTTTATTCCCGATCTGTTGATTTGTGCTCCTTTTTTCGTGAGTGTGTATTTTTTATCCGTTTACTGTACAATAATTCCTTCCTTAACTTGAGGATAAAATTCAGGACAAACTCATGCGATGATCTCCTTCCTCTTTATTTTATTCCATTTTATTCCCCCGTACCGTTTTTACTCCTCTTTTTTGGTGAGTTACGGGAGATTTTAACGATAACACGAGTCGAAAGGCACTTGTGCCCCGTCAACGAGATCCATAAATCCAACAATTTGTCGTGATGCCTGTCTCTCTACTCGTGTTTTCATCTCTCGATCCACGATCATCGGTTTTTGCATAATTATGCCGGATCCACATGTCGATATCGCGCCGGTCACTATCCACAAGTGTATCTCATACCAAATTTCAATATTTAACGTTTCAGAGGACAAAAACAACACCAGGAGGAATAAAAATAAAAATAAAAAATCTAAATGTTAAATTAAAAATGAAAAAACAAACAACCTTTTATGTACAAGATAACACTTGTTAATTAAAACTAATGTGTTTATGACGACACACAGGCTCTATTATCAAGTGTAGTGTTTCATTTAAAGTTTTGCTTTTATTTTTATATATTACTATCTAAGTAAAAAGTTTTATACTCGGGCTCGGGACCAGTGAGTCGTGGTAGAAAAATAGCCTCTCCTCGTTGGAAGAGTTAGCGGCCCCTTTGTCCCAAAAGACTTGAAGAATTTAACCACCGAAGTCATTCTTGTACTCGTTATATATCTATCCTTGTATTTTATCCTCCTGTATACAGATATACCTCCCCGTGATATTTCACATTAGGCAAGGTATAGTTTGTCGAGACAAAAGAGTATGCGAGAGTCGTCGCGTCGTCCACTAACTTTCAGCGAGTGTTTTATTAGGAGCTAAAAGACTCACGCGACATTGCGGACGCGTTTCGATCGACCACCAAGTTGGATCGCATACAAAATCAAAAGTATCTCAAACAATTTTTTTAAACATATTTTCGTCATTATTTTTTTTTTTTTTTTTTTTAATTATAAATATTGCAACGTTTCTGGCGAACTGAAGTTTTAGTTTTAAATTAATAATTTTAATATTACTAGAGAAGTGCAAACTATTAATAAAAAAATTTTATTTAATTATTTTTGGATATTTTTAATTACAATATCCAGTTTGGGTACACTGAAAAAAAATTAACTCGATTCAAAAGAAAAATTATTAAGTTCAAAAAATCATCTTAAAAAGCTTCATTGTTTTGATTCAAGCAGAAAATTTTTTTATTCAGAAATTATTTTTGGTTGAGGTAAATTTTACTTGATTCATGAATTTTTCGGCTTGAATTAAGACAAACCCTTCAGAATGTTTTTTTCGGTGAAGGAATTTTTCTCTTGAATCAATTTTTTTCTGTAGTTTTGAAATGAGTTTTTGAATCAATATATCTATGACAGGATTTATTACCAAAAATTCGATGGAAAATTTGACGGAAACAAAGTTATAAAATCAAAAAGACTATTCAAAACTCCTTCAAAAATTCAACATAAAGAATTGATTATCACCAAAAAATATATAAAATCATGAAAAAAAGCACAAATTACATCAAGCCCTTTTAAATGATTATTGTATTATTTTTCAACATAAAATATGCCTGTCACAAAATTTTATGAAACCTTGAAGAGGCATAAGTTGAAGCCAATACCTTCCCAATGATATTAAATTTAACCAAAAACTCAAAATTTTCCTCATACTATCAATTATTTTTAAGTTCCATCAAATAAATTGATTCCTTCATGACATCAGGCCACGACTTTTCAATAAATAGTTCTGCGGGTTGGAAGTTACTCTTAAAACTGCGGTGGATATTCATCACTCATGCATTCGTCAGCGGACAGGACAGACGAGTGTTTTATTGCGAGTTAAGTTCTCGAGACATTGCCGGCGTGTTTCGATGACCACCGCGGACCGCATATGTAATCAAGGTCTATTTGATTCTCTTTTTTCGACTGCTAATGATATAATAGTAATATAATAGAAAAATATTAATGGAGGCGCTAGTCACAAAATTTCGACGTGTTTTGAATAAAATTTAAAATTTATAAGTTATCATATTGCTTGTAAATAAGAGAAACATCAGTAGCGACTAGTAAGATTTTATAATCACAAATTCATGATATATCCTTGGTTATTTATAGAAAGATTCATCTCACGGATCATGACGAAGGAACTTTCAGTTCATTTAATTGTAAAATTTGATACAGAAAAAAAAATTTACTTTAATCAAGTAAATAATTTTGAAGAATTTCATCTTCTTGATTTGAGTTAGAAAATTTTTCTTGGTTTAAGTAAATTTTATTTGTTTTAAAAATTTTTTATTTTGATTCAAGAAAATGAAACTCTTCAAAATTATTTTTTTTGATTCAAGAATTTTTCTCTCGATTCAAGTTAATTTTTTTTAGTGTATCAAAATTAATTTCTGAATGATGAGCTGAATAGTCCCTTTATCTGATTAAAATCATAAAGAGTAATGCAGTAACGAATTCCATCTCTAATAACAAGTAAAAAAAAACCCTATCAATTGTTAATCACGAGATAAAATTCACAACAACTTGCTCAATGTGTGAATTGACTACCATAAATACCAATGATGAAAGTTCAACTGTCTTATCAGCAGTGTTTTGACAGCTACTAATATTTTAACGCTCAGAACGATTAGATTATTACGTTAAACTACCGACGATAACAATCGCGATTATCACACAAGATTGTAAGATTACGTTATAACTTACAACAAGATATTAAATAAAGTATACTCCATAATATATATTTTTTATCATACAATTGTAACAAGAAAAAAAAAAACAGTAATAGAAATAGAAACACAATATTCCAATTAAACTTCGCCGACGTGACTTGCATATGATATGCGCTGGCTAAATAGGAGGACACTAGAATTCAATCCATGTACTGCAAGATGCAATTAATTTTGACCTTTTTATTAAAAATTATTAATCCCAGTTGAGTTACTCCATAAAAAGTAACAAAGTTATGAAATAAGACACCGTCTCTTCTCCTTTGATTCGAACTCTCAACACGTGTTTACTTACATCCACACCGAGGCTTAACTCCTATTCTCATATAAGAAGATTCTCGGGTATTATTAGCATCATGTGCACGCAGATCTTCTCAGTAATTTAATAAGATACTCCTTGCAGTCCGGTCACCTATCGCGTTACACGTCGAAACTTATCCCCTGGTTCTTGTATTGCTTGTTGTTACATACTGTGATTATGTGTACACAATCCATCGGGCTCAATTAACGACAGCGCTTATACATTTTATATACATATAAATATTTGCATATTAATTATTACCGTCCCTTCGATGAAAATAATTAATGGCTTTGCATAATGTCATTTAATGGAAATATTAATTAAGAAATGTTGCAAAAATCAATTATTATTATTATTATTATTATGATTTTAATAAATTTTAAATTTGTAATATTAATTTTTTAATAATAAAGATTTTTTACGATTTTATGTTGGGAGCTCTATCATAAGTGAAGAGAGAAATAGTGAAGTTCTAGGTTCGACTCCTGGCTTAGTCCAATCCCAATATTTTTTTTCAAAATTGTTCTTGTACTTTTTAATAAATTTACATAAAAACTTTAATTGGTAATTTATCAAAATGCAAAAAATTAATACTAAAAAATTGTGATTAATATTTTCAATAAAAATAACGTTAATTTAAAGGATAGAGAAATTTTTAATATTAAAAAATTATTATTATAAATTTTGAACAACCAGTGACATATTTGAGTATTAAAATTTTAAGCCACCTGTGTTATGCACGATAATATCTCATTAATGTACATAAATATTTATTTAACAGATACATTCAAATGTAGTATATTACAATGCGTGAAACGATTATCCGTTCTTGAAAGTAATAAAAGATAAAATAATAAAATAAAAATAAGATTTTAAAATTGAACGGTGAGTTGGTATAAATATGTAGTACTTTTAAAGAAGAGTCTCACTGTTCTGTGCTGGCCCGGGAGTATAGTTAGGGGTCTGGGAGGCGAGTTACTGTACGTTTAAATGTATGCTAAATAATAACGCGAAATCGCGATGCTGGAAGCACGAATAAGAATAAACGTGTATAAGACATAGTATATACATATAAATATATGCTAGTGTAGAGTTTTTAGTGTCTCTCATTCGTGTGAATGTTTGAATTTTACGATATGTTACTTCACATGTGTGTGCTTGTGTGTTTTTAGTGACATACAAACACGGTAGGTGTATGGTAGATGGTACAGACGAAGAACAACCGAAACGGCAACCAGCAACCAGCAACCGGAGAATATATCCCACGTATCGAAATGGCGCGGGCCCGGGCGTTTAATGCATAAATATGTAAATAATGCACAGCCGCGGATATTTTTCATCGGGTCCGCGGGACCAGGACGGTGGCACCTAACTTATGGTCGTGGCTTCGGCAGGACCGGCTCGATGCCGCATGAGAGGACCAACTACCAACTATCAACTACCAACTACCAACGTCCAACGGGTTCTCTTACTTATTATTATACTATACCGATGTACTATACGAGTAGACCCGATACGAGATGTCCTTCTTATTCTCAGCCGCGAATCTATCCTCGAGATACACGGCTCCCCCTCACCCTCACCCTCACCCATTCCACCTTATGTTATGTTATTCATTCCTCCGTTTTTTCTATCTACATATTATGCTCTTATGTTCTTGTCTTATACTTATGACTGTTCGTGTCTCACTCTCGCTCTCGCAGATGCTGGTAGACGAGCAGCATCACCAAATAGCCAGTTTCGTTTTATTTACGAATATTTGATCCTAAGTCGATATACCAAAATCCCTCTCGCTTCCACGTGTCGACTGTCTCGCGTTCTCGACACTCGATTATACCCCACATATTTACATATATTTTCTTTCATTATGTTTTATATTATATTATATTATATTCGATGTTTGTATTTCTTCAACTGATGACTGTTTTTATTGGACGCCTTTTTTCGTCAGTTAATAAAAGTGAAATAGTGATATTGCCGAACCTAAAATAAGGTAGGGAGATAAATTAATGCACAGAACAAGAGGGGAAATGTTTGGCTTTAATTTGATGGTAAAAATCTGGAAAACGATTTCAAGATCAGGAAGCTCGCAAATTTATTTATTATTCAGTTATTTGTTTCTTAGAATTCTAAAGTTTGGAATTTTTTATTAAATAGTTATTTTTGGTTTCTAAATTGCGATATATTTGATGAAAGAAACTACGAGTGAAAATTCTATGGCTAATTCATTTTGTATTAAAAAAAAAAAAAAAGTTAAATTTGTGGGAATTAATTTATAAAAATAACATACCCATTACCCAAATTTGCCCATACATAATTTTATAATGCATTTTCCTAACGTAAAATTTAAAATTTTTTCCATGTCAAATTAACATTTTTTCCCTTAAGGAGGGTTTACACTTTTTTCTCTCTCACCCTCTATTGGTCAAACGAAAGTATCTCTGTCATACTTGTACAACAAATGGAATCTTAAAAACCATTTTATACATAAATAAATGAAAATTTTCAAAAAAAGCGCTTCGCTCTTCGATAGATAATTTAATTATCTATCGAAGAGCGAAGCGTTTTTTTTTAAATTATATCTTATACATGAACAAAATATGTTTGAAAATTAACTATCAACCGCTCTTAAATTCAAACTTTTCGTAAAATAAATTCAACAAATTTTTTTGTAATTATAACGGGACTTTTTTTCCGTACACGAAAAAATGAACGGATTAATAAATTTTGCTACCGAATTTATATTTTTCAATTAACTAAAAAATTTCAGAAGCTAAAAATACATTGAATATTTATTAATATTTATAAATAGGAAAAGTTCTAATAATTTTCAAAGGCTAAAAGAAGGTAAATTGTTAAAAATCGATGAAAAAAAAATTAAGTTTTTTAAATTTAAGAATTATTTTTGTTTTGTTGATTTTTCAAATGAAAATGAGATTTTTAAAAATCGAATCAAGAGCAATAACTTCTAAATTTGTAAAAGTTTTTAACATACTTTGTCTCAGTATAAAATCGCGTTACCATCTTTAGAAAGCAAACTTTTATTTTGACTTAGATTTGAATCGAGTCGATGCAGTTAGTAACGCGGCAAAAGTTTGAAATACTCGCGAGAGACGCACTTACACTCTAATATACAACATATAGAGTGTAGTAAGCTCGTGAGAGATGCCGCTGGGCATTTATCATACAGAAAACAATAGGAACTGGCAAAACACGTGCTTCGCGCCGCTGCAGAGACACATATGTGGATCGCGTATCAAGAGTTAAAGGAAGAAAAGGAGGGAAGAGATGAAGGGGCGAGAGAGTTGAGGCCGAGGGTGAGTGAGGGAGTGAATTCAGATACATAATATGGATGCTGGCGGTTGGGTGCACACCAAAAAGATTGAATAAAATCTAAATAAAAAAATAAAAGCAACTTTGAAAGGGAGCTCAGAGCCAGCAGTTATTCAGTTTTGTTGTGAGTAAGAGCAGGAGGGATGTTGAGATGAAGGCGGATGAATGCGCGGCTCCTTCATTTGTTAAAACAATATAACAATTTATTTTTGTCACATTGGAACGTCTCGAGATCGTGCTGGACATATTTACTTTTTTTCCCTTTTCTTTTATCTTGTGCATCCAGACTCCGGAATATATTCCATTGAACGAGGTATTACTCCAGACATTGACGATTGAACTCAATATAAACTCATTTTTTTATCGGCTTGTAAAAATTTCACAGTAAAAATCGATTCATAAATATTTTTGCTTACATAAATTGCTACACAGTAAAAAATTTTGCGTCAATGCGTCAAACAATTTTGTGTTAAAAATTTTTATGTCAAATATTTAACACAATAAATGTTAAATTTACACATAAAAGTGTTAAATATTTAACATAAAAATTTTTAACACAAAATGATCTAATGAGCCGATATATAATTCTTTGTTCAAAATTAGTGTTAAAATCTCTAACCGAGGGCACATGATCGCTGAATCTACTACTTACATGAGAGTTGAGTCTATGGTTTTGAGTTACCAAAAAAGGTCATTTTTTTTTCATAATAAATGTTATTGACTTTTTTTTTAATTTTCTCTCTTAAAACTAAGAAACTATATTGCAAATATTTAAGTATCAAAAATAGAACATAATTTTTACATGTAAAATTCACGGCTTAAAAAATCAATATGACTCAAGAGAAAAAATTGTGATTCTTGAAATTTATTTTAAAGAATTTCTTGTTTTAAATCTAGCAAAAATTTTTTTAAACCAAGCAAAATTTCTCAGTTCATTAAATTTTCTGTTCGATTCAAGACGAAACAATTTTTCGGATTGAGATATTTTTTCATGAATCAAATTAATTTTTTTTGGACGTTTTAATGACTTTAATCAGAGAATACTTTATTTGTTTATTTATTTTTACTCAAAATTAAAAATTTTCTTCCATTTTTCTAAAAAACTTATCAGCTGTTATAATTTTTTAATTTAATCAACTATTCAGCCAATAGTTGTTTAATATGGTCTAATGAAAATTATCATAAAAGAAATGAAAATTGTCATAAAAGGATATTTTTTTTTCATCTCTGGCCTAATATGGCCATATATGACTAAATCAACCCATATAAGGCTTGGTATAAAAATTGGCCATATTAAAAAGTTTTTTCATGGAAGTAAAAACAGAAGTGACATAAAATATTCAAGTATTTGAGATTAATTACATAAATCGCTGCAATGCATCCGGAATACCTGTTATCTGCTACCATGTGTAGACTCCCCGTATGAGTGAAAGCAACAACAACGACAGGATCAACGACATTCGAGTCCTGGATGCTTGGAAGCTCAGTTCAAAAAGTGAAATTCAAAAAGCATTAGCTGTATAAAAGTAAGCAAATAATGTACGCGCGCGCGTTACCACCAGGGGGCCGGTAAAGACTCGGCACACATAAGCATAAACATATAAACACTTGGATATATAAGTTGGTAGCTTCTGAAATCCGTGGTTGATCCAGGGGCGATAGTGTTGGGATACCCAGCGGGTCGTCTCAGCTACTACCACACTATGGTACACCCATCCACCAACCGATCTCTCGAGCTGCTCTAGAGTACGCTGTAAGGTACCTATCGTGACGTTTAAACTCACGAAGAACAGCGGCCATTATAATGTGTGCCTAAGTCCATTTTTATTTTTACATTATTACGTTTGTGGTTTGTGCTCCTTACTCCAAAGATCAACTGGCCAATAATAATTCCGATCCATTATTGTCGTTCCTCGTTTCGAGCGTGACCAGCTGGCAGATGAGTTATCGCTCCAATTTCTTCTCTACGAAACCTGGTAGTCCTTTTTATAAGAAATGTTTTATCAAATATGTATTTTATACTTATGGGTTATGGATTTCTGGCGCATTCAAGTTATGGAAAATACGATTTTAAATTCTGATAACAACGCTGTGTTTTGCAGCGAGGAAGGAATTAAATTTATGCAGAGCTCTGTCATGTGGAAAAATTTTTTAAGTACGCGCCTCATAAAGCTGTTTTATTTTTTATAGAAAGTAAATTTAATTTTTTATAACAAAAGATATTTAATATAGAAAATAAAGATCTAAATTTTTGATAAAAATAATCTATTAAATTGCCGATATTTTATGTATTGCAAAAATTGACTTCAATTTCTATGTGACTACCAAGAATTTAGAGATATAATTATAGGAATTTTGAATTAGTAATTTTTTAATATTTTTCATCGCAGTATACATTAATTTTGATAGTTTTTAAATAAATTTTGCAAATAATGTCACTATTGTAAGATTAATTTTTGAAAATTTGATAGATGATGTGATATAACAAACTTATAGAACCAACTATTCAAAAATTTGAAACTGTATTAGATTGACTATCGCAAAAAAAAAAAATTAAAACTATGACAAGATATCGATTAAAGTTTTTGATAGTACCTAATTTAACTCCAAAATCCATTTTATAATACAAATATGCCTATCCCAAAATTTTCCTTATCTCGTAATTATACACTGACAAAAAAATTAAATCGAATCAAGAGCAAAAATCTCAAACCAAGAATAACATTTTGAAGAAAATGATTTTCTTGAGTCAAGAGAATAAATTATTGAGTTAAGAAATTATTTTAAAATGGTATTCTTGGTTCAAGATTTTGGCTCTTCAGTCAAGTTAATTTTTTTATCAGTGTATAAATGATGATTTCTTCTTTCATCTAATACAAAATTTGGAGAGTGATATGTGTTAATTTAGACAAAAAAAAAATCAAACAGTTTCTGATTTACTGATAGGAATTTTCATCCACTTTTGTACAATATTTATTCATCAGAACATCACATATTTCAGGAGAAAAAAAAAAATTCCCAAAAGTATAAAAAACAGCAAGTGCCGAAGATTGTCACGGTGGTCTTTACACGTGAAAATGCCTTGAAAAATAATTCTCGAGTAGTAATAGAATTCGACGGGGGTCCCTCATCGCAGTTTAGACACGATAAATCTAGAGGGGAATTAATTGCCAGTGGACGCTGTCGAGCGTCCGGGTACCGGGTCTCGGCTCTTGGCTGGTTTTGGTCCTGGTCCCCACACTCTTCTGCTGTTGCTGGTGCTTCTGCTGTTGCTGCTGCTGGTTGTTCTTATTTATCGTCTCTTTCTGCTCCACTACATCCAGAATCAACAAACAGCGTTGGCTGTCCTTCGAAAAAACAACACCAAAAATAAAAAAAAACCAAGAGAGAGTTTGAGCTAAGCTCTTTCTCCGGCATTTACCAACAGTGTGTCCCTCTCGCGTTGAGCGTATAGACTCGCTCTTGTAGCCAGTGCTCTAACTGGTTGACATCCTACAAATAAAATCAGCTCGAGGAATGCCCGCGACGACACGGGCCTGTGGGATCTTCTCTCTTCTCTCTGGAAAAGGGTCCATGCAACAACCCAACAACACCAGCAACATCCCAACAAAACGATCAGCAAGACGAGGACAGATATCGACCTGACCAGTGACCAGTGACCACTGACCAGCGAATAGAGGGTGAGAAGAGAGGAACATACGGACCCATGAGATGTAATATATGGTTGTCTTAAGACAACGGTTGTATACCTGGCCAGTGGGTAACTTGGTGTATACCTTCACCTTACCAGTTCACCAACACTTGCTTTACACTCTATACATCTATATATGCTGATACGGGAATTTATTTTTAGTTAATAAGATTTGGTAGTATTTAAACATCTAATTTATCAATGATAAATATTCATCAAAAGTTGAAAAATCTTTTAAAGAAAATTTCTTCATAAAAATTGTCTTTGATAGGTGAAAAATTTTTTGTAGGAGTTATTAGAGGAATTTTTTTTGCTAATGTTTCAATTTTTTTGGCTCAAGAATCGAAAATATAACAAATTAAGTTGTAAGCCAAAAAATTCATATTTTTACATTAGATAAAAATCTGTATCTGCAGTTAGTAAATTATTTAGTCGAAATAACTTTTTTCCCACTAACAAAATTTGATTATTATGTAATGAAATCATATATATTAAAACTGGTGGTTGACTGAAGTGCTTAGTATCGAAATAACTCGAAAACATGAATCCTTATTCCTTATTAGTTCACGATTAGCGCACGTGCGTATGCGCGCAATTTGAATTCCTCCTGATTTATTAAAATTGTTATACTTTATTATTTTGATAAATATTTTAAATTATAGGCAAGTGATGAAGATATTTAATGCTTAATCTCTGAAATAGTAACTATGGAAACGTAATTAAAATTAGTAGTTATAAAATTAATCTATAGGCTTTACTTTTAAGTTGATTATTTTTTATTGATTTATAAAGTTGACAATTACTACTAACTGGTCGCATACTTTGGATATTTTAAAAAAGTAACAACTGACTATCTATTAGTCATTTTAATTCAATTTTATAGAGTAGATCTAATTAATTTAAATTTCCACTAGTTAGACGTTCAAAAACCAAATTTTGATGCTCTGTTTTATCTAAAATTTTTATCGATATAATTTTATATTTGATAGTTAAAAATTTTATTTCAAATGTTTTGACACTATTTTTGAATTTTCTAATTTATATTTTAAAAATTTTGTTAAAGATTCAAACACTATTCGAAAATAAAAAAGCAATTGATGTAATTGCAATAAATAATTATTTTTCTCAAGAGTTTCAATAAATCGAGTATATAATTTCCAAATAAACTGTTGTATGAGTGTATAAGTTTGGGTATTTGGATGTATGTAAAAGTATCTGTAGCTGAAGAATTCTCAGGACAGACAGATACTTCTGAAGCAGTGTACCTGTATGTATATGTATATACTTATATCGAGAGATGTACAGATGAGATACAGCGACACAGCCACACCTGGATTACGTCCATGCAGAGCCAGACACTCTGGAGACTGCAGGCGACTTGATTAACCTTCTTTCGTGTCTCACTGGCCTCGATTAATTAATTGTGTCAGAATATACAGGACGAAGGAGTATGCTCTATAGAAGTTGAGATAAGAAAAATCTCCACAGCTTGACCTAAGGGTTTAGGCAGGTCAGATTTGTCTCTGCATAGCTCTTTCAGTTCTCGGTTCAGAGAATGAGCTTCATGATCATTGGCAAGCTCTCGAGAAGATTCTGGGGGCTGACCAGAGGGACCAAAGAGATAAATAAAAAATGAAGGTGGACCCACAGCAAGACAAAAGGATCCATGCTCCCAGCGGACCAAGACACGATCGGCCAAGACCCACTTGCCCGATACAAGTAACTGCGAGATTAAAAAATAAACGGCGCGAACCAGAGAATGTTGTTCGACCGTTCAGTTTGTCACTGTTGGAACATACACTGAGGCTCCATGTAGGACCCATAGGTCCCAGGTTCCAGGTTCAGAAACTCCGGAAAGAACCCATGGGAAACAATAGCCCGCTGGATACTCATACAAATATTTATTTTATACTACAGCCTGTACTCTGCTGGAGAAAGACAAAGAGAGGAATCGTTTTCATCCATTGTTATTTATCGCTCGTGTAAACCTGTGTTTTTTTTTTGGTGTTAAGGTTACGAAATTGGTTAAATATATTAATGATATCGTAATTTTATAGGCAAAAATTGAGAAATTTGAAAATTTACGTCGTGAACGTTCATTTAAATATATTTCAGAATCACTTGTTGCTAGATTTAATGAGTAACGGGATCAATGATATTTGGAGTATTTCAAGTTGAAATTAATTAAACAACTGTTTATTTACCATGATTTGTCTCCATTTATTTTGATTAAGACTTTATCAAACTCTGGAAAATATAACAATGAATAAAACATGCAAGAGAGAAACTTTTGAACAACGAAAATTATTTTGAACAATTCCTTTATCTTGAATCAAGGCAAAGAATTCGTACATCAAGAACAATTTTATAGTTTGAGAATTTTTTTGCTTGATTAAAAATAATCAAAATCTTTAAAATGATTTTTTTAGTTCAAGAGCTTTTATCGTCAACTAAAAAATTGTCTAAATCTAGGATGCGGCATTTTAAAATGTGGTTATTGATATATTTTTTTGTCTGAAAAATCGGTCGAATTGATCAAAATTATTTAACACAGACAGCATCGATATTTACAAAGTAAAATGGAATATATTGACTATATATTGAAACGGCAATTTTTATTGTTTGAAACTGTAATTTTTTAAGATGAGAGAGTCGTTATTTACTTTAATGACAGCTACTAATCACTTATTTTCGACATTAAATTATAAATTGTGGCTTTTACACTTTCTACATTAAGTTCTGTAATATTTATATTTTTACCACCCCGATGTACACTTTACTGTTTGAAACTATAAAAATTAACCGGAATCCGAGTGAATTTTAGAGTTAACTTTTTTCCGTGTGCAGTTGATGACAAAAAAAGTTTCCATGATTAAGAATAAAAAAAAATGTAAAAAATTAATAGACACATCTACAATGATTCAGTTAGAAAAAAAATTATCTTGGAAATCAAAAATTTCCACGACAACTTCCGAGATTGACAACTTTTCTACGAGAGGCCACAACACGTAGACTAAAATTTATAGTCCGATAAACGGCAAAATCAAGAGAGGTGCATTCCCAAGTTGGTAATGGCTCGAGGAGCCATTTATTCAGGCAATTTAGCTAGACACGGCGGACAGGAATATTGAGGACGATCAACAGTAGACAAAAAGGCGGTGACCAAGTCCATCAATTGGCGGACGTTAAAGCCACCGGCGTTGGCATCCGTGCCGCTCCGGGTATCATCAGTGTATACAGTATACATTATATAGTGTAGTATATAGGATACCCCTTAAACCAAAACGTTTCGCCTTTGGCACACCAACAAAAAATCCATCATAGCGGCAAATGTGGTGCCGACAGGCACTCACTCCGCCCTGGACACTAATACATAACCAATTATTATAAAACGTTCCAGATGCGGTCCCTGAGGTCTGGCTCCCTGAGGTCTGGTCCCTCACTCGAGTCGTACCGCAGTTTGTTCCTTCGCGGCTCCGAGTGTCTCGTCCGTCTCACTAAAAACCATCCAACATCCAGCGAACTCGATCAAACAACACTGACGCTCTTGTTCTTCCATTTCGTTGATAATTTGAAAACCAAAACCAAAAGTAACGTCCCGGTTGCTAATATCAACTCACTAACTTACCCGACTGCCGAATACGAGAGTTTATTCCTGAAAAATCGTGAACAAAACTCAACTCCAGGACAAAAGAAACCACTTGAGTCTTGAGTCATGACTCATGAGTCGAGAGTAGTTGAAATTGTCAGGAATAATAGATTGTTTTGGTGGTTGATAATAAAAATAACAAACAAAACCCAGAGCGAAGATGCTGACGACTCCCAGGAAAGCCATCAGGCATCATCCTGGAGCTCTCGCCCTTGTTCGTCTCTTAAATGAATAAAATACAAAAGCTAAGACTGTGTAGCTAACATTACATATAATAGTGGCCTCTATACGCGTTTAACGCACGTGTTCGTACGAAAGGTCTAAAGAGGAGAGCCAAACCAAAAGTTGAACCACCGATACTTAAATCACTCCGGTCACTCAGCCTCGCGGCTCAGATTGATGTAAAGCCGTGTTTTACATTCAATTCAATTGGACAAAAAACTGCTATCTGTTGGCAAGCCCTGGACTCTGGAGAAGAGAACCAGCAGGAACATCAACAAGAGTCCACTCCCTGTACTGGCCCTACGAGTCCACAGCCCCTCGCCCGCGATTGTGTGTTCTGTGCAGTGCGATCCTTTGCCACAACACACTCCTTGCCGCACTCGAACCACTAACCACTCAAGTCGATACTCTTTTTAGTCGGCCTTTCATCTTTTTATTCCTCGATTTGCGGTGAAAACAGTCCACAGCCCAAACCACTACTCTGTCTCTGTCTCTGTTTCTCTTATTATCGTTCTCTTTATTCTGTCCTCTGAATGTTGTTGGTTGTCTCCAGAAAAGAGACCACTGCTCCTCGTTAGACCACCGCTCACTGGTGATTGCCACAAAATTGTCCATTCAATGTCTCAAGTAATTTACCCCAATCACTAAATGTACTCCATTGTTTCAACATTTATAATAATAAGAATGGTCATAATGATAATGATGATGATTTTTTAAAACTGAGAAGTAATTAATTTTATTTGGTGTTAAAATTAGCAAATTGTTTAACTGATATTTTAACAAATTTCATAGAATATTGGACGAGGCTACTCCTTCTCTTCTGGTAAAAAAATTTTTTAAAATGGCCAGACCGATTGATCTGGTCATGTGAAAATGAAAAAACAATTTTTATTAAAACTTTTAATTTTTATATATTTTCGGGAAAATTATACGATCGTTGTGACAGACAAGCTCTTTAGAAGAATGAAAAAAAATGATTTTCATACTCGAACTATACATCATACTCAACTTTCTTGTAACGAGACAATTTAGCGATCATGCACCCTCTGTTGAAGATTTTTGACAGTAATTTTTTTTAATTTTGGCCACATAAAAAAATAAAATAATGATTTATATATTTCTTAGACATCTGTTTGTCACTTAATATGACGTCATGAAAAAAATATATTTTAGTAATTGATTAAATTGAAAATCAGTGTGAGATAAGTTTCTGAGGAAAGGTATTAGAATAAATCATTATCATTTTAGAACTTTACACATCAAACTTAACTCTCTTGTGGCAAGACAGTTTAGTGATCATGAGCCATCTGTTGGGAATTTTCAATACTAATTTTTATCGAAAAATTACATATTGGCATGTATGGGTACACAGAAAGAAAAAAAGTCTTGAGTCTAAAGTAAATTTTCTTAAATCAAGAAAGTATTTCAGTAATTTTTTTTTTCTGTGTATATCAAATCTGATATAAACATATCAAATCATATCAAGACATGTAAAGCCATATTAAGTCAAAATTGTCTTAATATGGCCTGATGAGCCGATATCTGACTTGATATGGCCAATTTTCATATCAGGGCATCAAAAATTATTTATGAAAATATTTTTCAACGGATTTATGTGATAAGATCTTTTACTTTCTTCAGAAAAAAGTTTAAACTTTCTTTAAGGTCGCGGCTGGATAAAAATTTTGGTTTAAAAATATAAAAGGTTAAATGATTAAATTGATTTATTATAAGTGTATAATAAATTGATTTATCCATCAAGTGTGATGATGATACTCATGATATCGATGAATAAATATAGTATACTCATCTCTATAATTGGATTGACGACAATGACATGTGGGAATTGATGATTCCTTATATATTGCACAGTTAGACGGGTTTAGGCTTATAGAGAAGCTCCGAGGCTGAGGAAAGCAGTTAGGTGGCTCAGTACGTGCTCTTGACATCAGTACCGCTTGGAGTGTACCGCGACGCCATTTGACGCAAATTGCGAGGGGCCTTTATCGCGCGGCAGTCACGTTTCTGCTTTATTCTTCAGTTGAGCACACAGCGTGCCGCTGAAAAGCTACGATGAAAAGGACGGACAACGGCATTCCGCTACTGTCACTCGGGACGATCTCTTGTGAAGAGACATCGCTCCTATCCGATACGATGCCGCAACACACTCAAGAATAAGAGTAACCAGTAACCAGTAACCAGTAACCACTAAGCAGTTATAGCTCTCTTGCTAGCTTAGCTCAATACCGCCTGATCGTCCTCGTCTAAAGACGTCTTTTCGTTCTTTTACCACCGACCGTAATAGTAATCCATGCCTTGAACCTGTCGCCGTGGAAAGTCAACAGTAAACTAGCGAGCTTATCTCCACCCTGCCAACGCGAGACCCATAAAAAATTCTTAATGCTAAAAAAAGAACTCGTAAACTCTGGAATTTCTAATAGTTATAATAATAATAGCAATAAATAATTTTTGTTATTTTTGTTTTACTTGAAAATTTAACTCGATTTAAGAAAACAAATCTTGAGTCTAAAAATTGTTTTGAAAAACTTCTAAATTATTGAGCAGCAAAATTTTTGAGTCAAATAAAATTTTCTGAAAAAAGAGAACCATTTCTTGATTTAAAAAATTATTTGCTCGATTCACAAGTCACGGCAGTAACAAAGTGACTGCAAGGTTCCTAGTAATTCATTAGTATAACTAATAAACTTCATTTTTTTTTAACTCCATGATTTTTTTTACTTCTCAAAAAATTTATTTTGTTAAGTCGATCAATAAGTTTATAAAAAGTTTCTCAATTAATTTTTTATTTCAATTACATCAAATTTAAGTTTAGATTTCATAACAGTCACAGCTTTAATTTCTAAATCTAATGGCTCCATCGTTTACTTAAACTGGTTTGAAGGCGACAAGTATCGTTCCAGGAACTGATTCGTCATTACTGGGAAGTAAATCGTCTGATTGGGGTGTCGAGAAGATTACTTTTTTAAAGTCGGCGAGATGCCCCGGCGAGGATAGGACGAGAGAATACCAAAAGAAAGGTAAGATCGTCATCTTGCAGGCGTCTAACTGTCTCCGAATTTCTCCTCATGAAAGACTTGAGAGACTCTGTCTGGAGAATCTCCAAATTAACAAATGAACAAGAAAAAGCTGACTGCTTACACAAGTAGAGGTTTGTGTCTACCCCATATGCAGCTTAGCTCAGGGAAGTATCCGCTATAACACGGAGGAGTCTATACTATAGACTGTTAACCAGGGCCTACGACATAGGTAGTAGGCACACCACGATTTTTAAACTGGACCGGCAGGGAATAAAACAGGAGGGACACTAATTAGTGATTCCAGGAACTGAGAACACGAGCGTACCGTGCGGTCGTCTCGTTCGTGAGCATGTATGGTGTATATATAGTGGATGGGGTGGGCCTGGTGGAGAAGGGGCTGTGGGCTGTTGGCTAAATCATGGACACAGTAAAGGAACAAGCGAATGATATATATCTTTGTCTTCTTTGGGCTGCTGGTGAAAAAGAGAGAGCGAGGTATCAAATGATTAAAGATGGGCAGAGGGAGGAAGTGAGTGCCTGGAAGACATTCAAGAGATTCAACGATAATAGCTTAAATTGGGAAAAGAATTCTACGAAATTTGCTTGACAATTTGGACGATTGGTAACCTACTCAATGTTAAATCGAGGCGAAAGCGAAAGCAAAACAGGAGTAGGAGTAGAGAGATATTCTACGAATGTGAGGAGACGAGTTTAATAATCTTATCAGAGGAGAAGCATGTAGGACACGATGTGTTTTTGATACCACCAAATCCTGACTACCTGCTTCACGTTAGCTCAAGCTCTGGTTATGTTGGGTGTAGTGATGAGGATATACAGAAAGTATATACAGATAAAAGTATCCGGCTGGTTGGATGTATGTATATGATAGTCGACAGAGGACAGTGGACGTTCGACGTTGGCCAACAGGGTACAGCCAAAGCTGTCTCCAACATAAACAGCCAAAGCCGTTTAGTTCCCAAGCAAGCGTCTAGTCGTTAAATATAAAAAAAACTAAATGCAAAAGAACTTTAACTGAAATAATGTCTGTTGCCTTTTTGTGGTATCGATTTTCAAAAGTTTTTCTTTATTTTTTATCATCCACTGTTTTATTTAATTGAGACTTGTTTTTATTTTTAGTAAACGAGTTTTAGTTATCTTCGAAAGAGACCGAATCACCTGGGCCGAATTAATTCAACTGCATTCTCTATTCGCGAATAAATAAATTACTTTTATTTGCTTTTTTTATTGGAGTTTATTTATTGTCGACGTTTATTGAAAAATATACTGCAAATGGGTATCTGTTTACTGTTCTGACTGTAGTTATACATGGGTTTAAATTTTTGTCATTGTGCAGAAAAATAATGTGATATTCAGGTGTTATGTTATAAATAACATTTACTGATAGAAAATTGACTTTATTTTAGAGAAAAAATTTTTAAAAATGAAGGAAATGATTTTGAAGAATCTTTTATCTATAATTTTTTTCATTAGTTCAAGAATAGTAACCGAGAATTAGAAATTATAATGAAAAAAAAAGATTTTTTTGACTTTTTTAATCACAAATAATTATATGAATTATATTGATGTAACAGAATCAATTTACTCAAAAATGACTAATAACATATTTGAAAATATGACTCAAAAAACTATTCAAAACTCACGTCAAGACCTTTCTGATAATACTAAAGCTTACTACAAAAATCTTTTTTTAAAATAAAAATATGTCCGTCATAAAATTTTCCCTCTCTCAATTATTTAGATAATAGATTAACTATCACCAAAAAAAATATCAAATCGTCAAAAGACAAATTCAGGTTACAATCTGTCTGGTACCAAATCTTTTTATAGAAGCCCACTTTATGAGAATGAAAAGTCCGTCACAAAATTTTGCTTATTTTTTTTTTATTATATATATTAACAATTCACATACATGAAATAAAAAAAAATAATCAAATTTTAATCTACTTGTATTTACTCCAAAAACTTATTATAATCAATTAATTATGTAAAAAATCATATAAACTCTTAACAAAGCACTAATTCAAGTTAATAGTCTTTAAATAATTCTGAATTGAACAAAAATATTCAGCTTATCATATATATACGCCTGAGACAAAATTTTCCTCATTCACAGAACAAAAAATGTTCTTGAATTAAGTATATATTTTTGAAGAGCTCAATATTCTTTATTTAAAAAAATTCTTCTTGATTTGAGGAAATTTTACTTATTTCAAGAATTTTTCGTCCTGATTCAAAACAATTACCCTCTTCAAAATTTAATTTTTTTTTCTGTGTTCTCTTAAGAGTTTAGGTTCAAAATGAATTTAATTTTTTTTGGTATTATATTATCATATTTTTATTAAAAGACCAAACGAAACTGATTAGTAAATTTTTTCTACTTGATAATTTAGAAATGTCGAAAATAATTTGCCTTGTCAGATGTCATGGGATAGATCAGTCGGAAAGAAGTAGGGCATGACATTGAAGATGTCGATAGATGTTAATATATTATAAATATAAATACAAATATATATGAATGAAAGACTAACGAGCTGTGATTATGGAGAAAGAGATTGAAGTTAAGTTGGCTGCAAGTGAGAGCGAGCATTTAAAACTATTGGTAATGCCGACAGCGTAGAGTAAACTCACGGTTCACGGTACGGAATACGAATACTTCTACGAGGGTCCATCAATCCTATCTGGATAGAAGAAGAGAGATGCGACCTCCCGCGACGTTTCTCATCTTCTCACTATTCTCAATCTTGTAGCTATGCCACATAATAGTGTAGAGAGTGTTAACGAATTACCTATTACTATCGATTGCTGTATTACTAAACGTTTATGTATAGTAAGAATCTTTCTCACCTTAAATACAATATTTACATTTATTACCGTGATAACTGTTTATTTTTTTATTTAAACCGTTTAGCTTACCAAAAATTATCTCGAGATCAACATCTACGGATAAATTATTTGACATTTACAAATTAAAATATATTTTAACTTTTAATACTCGTCATATTATTATGTAATGTAACTTTTATGGTACAAGAGTTTTAAATTTTAAGCTTTTGTGTATACAGGAGTCTAATTGAGTTTTTTTTTAATTTTTTTTTCCTTAAAACCAAAGAACTATCTCATGTATTTTTTATAATTTTTAAGTAAAAAAAAAAATTACATAATTTATATTTTGCGAGTAAACTAGGATGAGGAAAAATTAACACGTGTTGTACAAGGGTGGTACAAAAAAAACAAATTTTTTTTATTTTTCAAGTCTCCTAAGAAAATATTTTAATTTGTATAAGTTTTGAATTTTTTTTTTTTAAATCAGATCTGTAAAAATATGTTTAAAGATTCTAGATTCGGAAAATCTTAGAAAAATTGAATTTTTCCGCTTTTAATCCATTATTTCTCGTTAGCTCATTATATCTTCCAAGTTAAAAATTATGTACAATCTAAAAATGAAAAGTCCAAATTTTTATAAGTTGCTTAAATTTTTTTTTTTAGTTTTTCGACAATTTTTAAAATCTTAAGTGGCTTCTAAAAAATTTTTGAGAGGTCTTTTCAAACATTTTAAATTAATATATTTTTATGTGAGATTCGAAAAAAATATTTTCCGTTTTTTTTTTTTTTTTGAGCCACCCTAAAAATCAAGATGAATTTTTTTTTTTATTGATACGAAAAATAAATTAAAAATATCAAATTAATAAAAAATAAATCAAATTTAACCCAAATATTTATCATAGTATAAATTTTGACCGTGAGACTTAAGTCACACGCTAAAAATTAACAGAAAACACATGTCCATATATTCCAGCAAGCGTATTTGCCCGTAAATTATAAATTTTTCCGAGTTACTTCCTGACAGTGGTTTCTTAGTATATAGTGTATAGTGGCACCAGAGCAGGCGACCCAGACAATAGACACTTACCAACGGTGAGCGCGATAACTTTATACAGCGTCAGGATAAGAAATAAATATAAGAGTAAGGAGAATAATAACAAGAGGAAAAATAATAAAATAAAAAGAGAATAATATAAGTACAAGAAGAAGAGTAAGAGTAAGAGGTGCCGAGGAGAAAAGGTGAAGACGAGTGGGAGAGAATGCAGGGGGAAAATGTTTGAGGGCGCGAGAACGAGAGGCGTGGATGATCACGACTTACCCATATAAAATACATTGCCCGCACATTCACGACGGTAATCAAACCCGTAAATCCGACGGTACCAAAAATAAAAGCCTCGTAGTCTGTTCAAAGTAGAGGTAGAGGTGAATCTTTTTTATTTTATTTACCTTTTTTAACTGGTATTGTTTTTCTTAAATTTTTTTCTTCACGCTTCAGATCAACACGGAAGTCTGACATCAATGATACGCTTAGTTGGAGGAGACATATCTTGATCTATCTAATATAATAATATGATCAATTGATCTTGATCATGATCGTGGTTATGATAACGATCATGATCCAAATCCGCTTGAGGGACAGCTTGTAGCCGGTGGTTACTACTTAGCTCTGGTGTGTACTTTGAAACCAACCGTTGAATTTATATACATTCAACATTTTAAATTTTATATTTATATAAATTTATATACACTGCTGGCCGTCATTTGATTACCGATGATGACCCAAGTAAAGTAGTTAACTCAAGCCCTCAGATTTAGCATTACATTTAAGCTCCTCAGTGCAGATCCACTCAATATATACAATATACAGCGTTATTGCGAGCTCTTCAATGTGGGCGGAGTAATGCACGAGCAGTTATCGAAGCTTGCCAATAAATCTACGCCTTAACTAGAATTCGCCTCGAGTTACGATCAACAACAGAATAAGAGTAAGAGTAACTGTGTAGATATATATATATACATATGTAAAGGCTTTTTAAATGTATATGAGAGTGCGTTTTAGCTGTATAGTACCACATACTATTACTGTAGTCTGTCCAGAATATAGAGGCGGGAGGCGTGTTGTTTCTTCACGCTTTCGATAATCATTTTTTATTATGTATATCTGTTTTTGTTTTTTATTTTTCTTTTTATTCTTACTCTGCTTTCATTTCCATCAATTACCATTAAGGTACCAATGATAAATTACGGAGCCGTAAATGTAATTGCCCAAGATGAGAAATGTCGAGGAATTTAATATTAAGCACAGCTATTACAGCAGTACTTGCGGTAGAATTTTATACTACTAGATTTGTCATTGATTCGTGGTAGTCAATGGCTCAGAGCAGCATAGGAGCGAGGAAGTGGCCGGACATTTTATCAAGATGTCAATACTCGCTGAACGGAACTAACTCGCGCATATAATATTTTTTTATTTTTTGTTTAAGTTCATTTTTATTTGTGACAATTTTTTTGTTAAAAAATTTTTTCAATTTTCAGAGAAAATTAATTTAAAAAAATGAAGAATAAAATTTTTTTCTATAAATTGAAAAAAAAATATCTTGATTCAAGAAAAAAATTTTTAAAATGAAAAATTGTTATTTTTAGAAAATTTTTTGGTACAAATTTTTTTTTTTTTTTTTTTTTTTTTTTAGTGTCGACCACTTTTAAAAATATTACGGTCAATAAAATATTTTCGAACAATTTATAAAAAATAAAAAATAATACTCAAGTATGCAATCACATCGGTTCAATGCAACATATATTATAAATTGTATTCAATAATAGTAGTTGGTCAATGCGGAACTTTAGTGATTACTATTATGGTGTGTAGAGCCAATATAATTGGATAACTGTGAGCTCGTACGGGAAATTGAACGTAACTTGTTGAGGTACACTCAATCGATGTGTGTACTTTACTCACCTACTACAAATATAAAAGCATTTATGTGAAAAAATAAAAATAATTTTTAAATTAGCACGTAATATAATTTAATAATTATTTATTTTTATTTTTGTTTAAAGTTTAATTTTAAAAGGAGAAATGCCTACCATACGTACACAGTGTACTCACTGGGTATTTTATTTTATCATTATCCCCCAGATAGCGGGAGTAGAGGCATCGACGCGATCCTGAAACAACTATACTTATCGTGGATCGTGCCTGGAAGGTCTGTCGAAGAGAGCTTTAGTTCTTTATTCTTTACCTCTCTCTTATTCCCTTTTTCAATGCTTTTTATCTCTTTTTACAGTCCCGCTTCTGTAATTACTATCTTCGTAGCATTCTTCGATGTACTCCAGTTCGAGTTAACATCCAGATCGATAGATCTTTCCTTCACAACCTCGTCATCAGCCGGATTACAATGTTACCTTCGGTATAAATTATAAATAAATAAATATATAAAAGTTTATGTAATTATTGCTTTTGGAGAGTTATCGCGCCAATAAACGAATCATTAGAGATAAAGAATTATAATTAACTACTCAGTTGAAAAAGATAGAGTATTTTTTTAATTTATTACATTTGAATGTGTCAAAATTTTTTATACTTTGAATTTGAGAATTTATTGTTTAGTTATTCATGAAAATTAGGGTGAAGCAAAAAAAAAATTTTTGCAGTTTATGAATAAAATTTTTTGAAAAAAAAAAAAAAACTTTTCATTCAAAATTTTGAGGTAGTCTACTGATTTTAAAAATAAATCATTAATTTAATTTCTTGATTTTTACCAATTGTCAAAAATGACCGACTTTGACTAATTTAAAAATTTTTGGTTTTTATCTAAACGTCAATTTTTAACAATAAAAATATATTGTTTATTAATTATAAACTTTATTTTTCTGTTTCATCATTCTCAAACGTTTATCACGATAAAAAACGGTGGACAATAATAAACAATGCGCGAAATGACAAGTAGAGCGGAGCTGCGGCATTTCGCGAGATCATATCTTCCCTTGCGTTGTTCAGTATATACATATATATATATATATATATTCAGTGTTGTGCTGCGAGGGCAATCAATCATTTGCGCCGGATAAAATATAAAATACGACGAGACGAGGCTACGGGTACGAGTAAGCTTGTACGCTGTACACTCTACTGGGTTTTATTTATTTGCACGGTCATGCAAACTACCCCGTGTGCCACTACGATACACACCACATTACATTATATACAACACAATGCTCTCTTACGCGCGAGCTTATAACGAATTAACGTATTTTTCGCACGCAACCAAGGTTTGATTAGTCTTTGCTGGTTGCTGTTACCAGAGCCAATTATAATACTCCCACACACCTACGTTAGTCTTTCGATCATTTTACACTTTATAGTACACATTACACTTATGATTTTGTACAAAATATTTTTATTTAAAAAAAAAACAATTTACTGAACACAATAACAGAAAAAGGTAACTACGTATTTTTGTGGATTTTTACGAATTTTTTTGACGTAAAAGGATTTTATGAAATTGATTGAAATCATGAGAAAATTTTCTAAAAATTAAACCGAAATTTAACCAAAAAAAAATTGAAAATTGAAGATTTATGTGTTTGAGAAAAAACGAGCATCATTTTTGCAATCTTTTTTTAATAATTTCTTCTACAAAAACAAGTATTTTCAACAATGATTTTCTTAATTCTTAATAAAAATTTTTGAACCGAGAAAATCATTTTTAAGAACTTCATTGTCTTGATTTAAATGAAAAAATTCTTAGATAGGGAAAATTTTTTTGGTTCAAGTATTGTGGTGAAAAAAAATTTCAGATAATAGCTAGAAAAATCCAGATTATACTGCGTGATATCTGGATTATACTCATTATAATCTAGATTATACTCATTGTAATCTGGATTATACTAGCTACTATCTGAAATTTTTTCCCTCAGTATAATCTGGGATGATATCCCGTGTCATCTTGTTCTTTCCGTATATATTTATATAAAAAAAAATCTGTAAAATGATTATAAATTAAAATTTAGATTCTGAATTTTGGGAATATACCTTGGATAATTTTCTAAACAATTTACAAAAAAAAAAATAAGATAAATTTTTGAAGTCTTCTAAATCTATTTCCCCCTTAAAAATGTCAAACATATCAATGAATATCATTAAAAAGGATGAAAAATGAGGACCTATATAATACGATTGTCAGTTAAAACATTTAAAGTAAAAGATATATCCAGAAGCATATTTAAAGATAAATATCATAAAAGGAGTGAATAAGGGCCCAGTAAAGCTCTTTGTGGGATCTTACATTAATCGTACTGGTAGGAGAATATGCGATATGAGATGAGCAATACATGAGTAGAGGACTCTCAAAATTACCGGTCGTTTCATAATGATGCCTTCTGTCTTCCGTGATTGATGCTACTCACAGTATCTTATATCGTTGGAATATAAACTCTCCAGGTGAAGATACAGGTACAGGTTATGGGTATGAGTATGAGTATGAGTATGGAATGGGTAGTTGACTACTGCTTGTGCTTATTAAACTGTTTCGTATTTCACGTCGACGCTTTTAACACGCCAAGATACCTCTGAGACTGTATGAGTGTAAGTGTCTGATAAATGTCCATGCGTCTTTGTCGCCGGGTGCATAATCGAGAGGATACCATTCCTTATATATTTCTGCATGAGTATATAATATAAAGACACATGTTAATGCATTAACTTGGAACTCGGTGGGTTTATATACTTATAAGTATTGGTATACTTGTATATAAACCACTATCATGTCGTATGCCGTGGGTACACGTAAGATCGATGCGCAGTTAAAACTTTTTAATAAGTGTCATTCCGCGTACTTGGGACGCGCTCGAAACGCCAATGTTCCCAGTAGCCAATCCTCATTAAGTACTTTATAAGCAACATACATTACACGTTTTCTTTTGCTACTGAAAATAAACACCCTTATTTCTTTCTGACGTTAATATAAACTCGTATTGAATTCAAACTCAGACTTCAGACGCTAAATTAATGACAATTATTTATTTTATAATTACTGCTCTGGATTTTTTAAGTCCTCAGTGTGACAAATTTTTTGATCTTTTATTGTTTCATTTAGACTCGGCTGATGCAGTAAATCTGGTTTTTAAGAGACCACCCGGTAGACAAGTGCAACCTGGCGCGCCTCTCGCACCAAACAACCCGGTTATTTTCACCAGTTATCGAATCGGGACTTATTGGCGCGATAAATACTTTAGTTTAAATTTTACACTTAAAAGAACAATTGCTCTTAAAATTTTGAGTGTTGTATCTTGTTTTGATTCACTACACAAGTATGAAGTTCGCCACTTTTAGTAATTGTTATTCTTCACTCTATATCCTAATTTTTCTTGAGAAAAATTTCAGTTCATCGTTGCCTTACCGATTACAACTTACTTGTATAGGACACTGAACTACTCTTCCAACAAGATACGATTTATAACTAACAACCATCGTACACCCTTATAATGCGGAACTTTACTTTTTAAAAAAGAAACAGTTTATTACTGTGATTACCCGCGCATAATGCAGCTGCATGGATACAACCAAGTTATACAATTTATTATTGAATCGCTGTAATAGTAGTGATCGCATATATACTTCAATGTATGAGAAAACATAAATATAAGACTCTTTAAGATACCGGAAAATTATATGTTTAATTCCAAATACCGTATACCATGTCTTCTTAATAAAACTAAATAATTGGTACAAATAAAGCAATATAAAATTTTTTAGAAATTTAAATTGCTGATTAATGTCAAATAAAAAGTTGGTAAATTTATTATTGAATGTATTCGTGATATAGATTACTGTAATGATCAATGAGATTGTTATTATTAAGACAATAAGAGATGTGGTGAATGTAAAGAATAAAGACCATTGTAGCAACATCTAATTGAGAATCCTGAAACTTTCAGATCGACAACGTCAGGCTTGGTCAGATATGGATGCACTGAATGTTTATTAAACGACAGCCGGAAAAACAGGAATTGATGGTATGTTAATGAACTGTTGTACCTTAAGCAGGTACTTAGAAATAGAGAGCTAAAATACCGAAAGCCAACAACCCGACAATTGATACTGTAGGTATTTAACTTACTCACAACGTTCAACTTTCATCCGACGATTTGATTGGAGTCAATTAGAAGTCAAGTCGACTGCAAATCCTAACTTTCTAAATATTGTTGTTAGATTGTAGCCGATTTTCTGTATTTTAGCTTTCCAGTTAGCACTAGTTGATCAACTAAATTGATGTTCAATGGTTTACGTCAACTTTATGCTAATTTCGCGTCTACTTTTGCATTTGCGCAACAGTTTCTCAGAACTTGACTTTAACTTACGCATCAAAATTGCGCCAACTTGATTTAATTTGTGCTAACTGGGTAAGCCTATCGCAATAGCCAAATTTTATCAGAAAAAAGGTGACTCTCAGTAGTTGCGAATAACTTATCGACAATACTTTGCTGTATAATAGTTGTATACAATTTGATAAAAAAAAAAATAACCCCCTTTTTTATCTGAGACGAAAAATGTCTGCAATAAGATCTCAGTAAAAAAAATCTCTGATTGTTAATACTGTAATAGTTACATTTAATAAAATTGACTTCAGATTTCGGGTGTAAATTGACGGTAAGTTTCAGTTAGGATGATTATCAGCGTAACTTATCCATAATTCATTGACAAAGAAGTATTCAATAATTGTTTGTAGATTTGCAAGCAAACTTTGCGTTTCAACTCTTGCAGTCAGTTTGCTACTAATCTGCGCCTCAGATTGATACCAAACTGTGTCAACAGATAGACGTCAATTCGCTACCAAGTGGATATTGAGGTAGTATAGAACCTTTATTTATCGAGCTTGTACTGTGGTACTAAACATAATAATACCTAGATATGATAAAAATATTTAAAAGTATCAGCTAAAATTTCATTAGAATTATTATTAATTAAAATAACTTTCAAAACGTTTAATATTTTTTTTTCTAAATAGAATCTTACTGAAAAAAATTGCTGCTTAAAATATTTCTACTTAATGATTGTTTTTTTGACTTAATTCTAACACTTTAGACTTCAAAATAATTTTTTTCTTTTTTATTACATGACCATTTGTTATCGAAATTCATGTTTTTAAAAATAATTGAAAATTTAGAAAATTTTTCTGCATTCTCAATTTTTTTTAAAAGTACACCAGCCTTGTATTTTAAAAATTAAAAATCTCATTGACTCGTATAGATTCTGCTATACACAGACGTTAAGATAGTTTCTACGTAACTACTAAATGCCTCAAAAGTGAAAGAACAAAACTGTAATATAAAAATATGTGAAGATAACCCATCGAGTTAGTAATTTCACATAGCGTTAATACTCTGATCATAGAAAAGGAACACACATACAAACATAGATACTACAAATATACACCTGTACAGAAGCCTTGAGTCAGTTTTTACCTGCTCCCGATTCGCAATTACACTTTTGGCTCATTAGTCTCAGAATTTCTTACTTTCGCGATCCAGCTAGTAAAAGTAGGTTGCGCTCGGAAAATATCTACTCTCATGTCCATTGCAGATCTTACAATCACAAACTAAAACTAGAATTAGTTGCTTTCGGATTAAAACAACCTGCATCTGTACAATGTAATTCATTTCTATTGCTAAAATCGTTTACACTCGAATAATTTCGCGGTTGATTTCATAAATAACACTTCATCTGTTTTTTTTTTCATCTACACATTATTTTCGCGCCAGGTATTCGAAAACTCTTCAAGAAACTTAATTATATTTTTCGTTCATCGTCCCACAAAATTTTTTTTCGAAAGATCGCGGCTATTATTTTCAAAGTTTAACAACAGAATTACTTTTAATTTTTTATCTTTCAGGAACAAAGTCATTAGCGTTAAGGCTCTTGTTTATTTTCATCCTTTCGTTGGTGACGTCTTTTGTTGCGTACTATCCCTGGGAAAAATTAATTGTATACTTATATCCGAAAACAATTCTCACCTTTTACTTCTGTTGATACGGAAGTAAAATTTTTTACATTAAAAAAAAAAAAAAAATTACAAACATACAAACAAATAAAAAAAAATCAGATAGTTTAAGTAAAGAGAGTATCATAAATTTGCCAAGACATTCTTCAATTGGCCATGAGTTTACCATGCAGTATCAAACAATACAAAATAAACTAAATATTTATTGTGTACAAAAGCAGTTCATCTTCTTTTTACCGACTTCCGTCTTAACTAGAAGACATGTGCATTGTTTACGTTTTATCTGAGTCAAGGCTGAAGAGGTACGCGTATAAATGTGTACCAGATTTAATTATTTTTTTGCGCTGATGTTTTTCCTTTTTTTGTGTCTTTCCTTATTTAGGTATATAGTAATTCAATCATATTATGTTTTACTTCATCTAATGCTTTTGTTCTTTAACTATTACATTTGTTTTTTCAGGTTTCAGGCTGTGATTAATCGGTTACGAGGAGTTTTCCCGGTCTAATGCTGTAATTATCTTTTATTACGGCTTTATGACCTATGATACTTTAATCATTCACTGAACTTTATTATTTACGGATGTAACACAAGCGACATTCAGGGTCAGTGAATGTTATTTTAATTGAGACATTGGTCGTGAGAACTCTTTGTATCTGTAATGTTTTCCTGGTGAAATTTATGTAAATAGAGTAGAAATGGTGTAATTAAATTTTATTATTGTTCTTAAATTATTTTATCATTTTCTATGCACTCAAAAATTGAAGTTTTACTTTCAAATCATCCTGTATATTATTATCAATTAAATGCATAGACATTTTATTTACGACAAAAATTCAACTCGGACTTTTCACGATTAGAAAAATTGTAAGCAGTAAAAAATATTTTTCATTCTCAAATTAAAAAAAAAAAATTTAATAATACTGAAATTAGCAGATATCTGATAGTTTCAAAAATTTTAAACAACACACAATTGATAACAAGAAAAATTAGAAAATTTTTTTCAAAATACCTTTTTGCAAATAATTTATTATTTAAATAAAACTAAAAATTGTTAGCTGTCTATCGACTTTAATATTATATAATTCATCACTAATTTTTTATTAAATCGTTGAAAAATTAACTAAGTTAACTTTTATTTTCTATGAATAAAATATTGACTTAAATTTTTCAAAAAATTTTTATAATTTTTATATATTTATTTCAATCCTTAGACTATTAAAAATGCAAATAATTTGAATTTTTAAACAATAAATCACGATAAAAATTACATACTTAACTACTAAATTTCCATAAATATTATTATCTATAATCAAAAACGAATAAAATTTAATTTTTCAACTATATTTATCACCACAGCTTCGAATAATAACAAAAAAAATAAGCATTAAAATTTAAGTGTCGACTAAAAAAAAATAATTTAATTAAAGTTAAGTGAAATATATATGTTAATAAATGAATGAGCATAAAAATAAAGTAGTTAAATGAAATTAAATTACTTAAAATAGTTAGCTGATGCAATCCGAACCTTTAATATAAAAGCAGCAGAAAAAAAAATCAAGGCTATGACCCGAGCGACGAATTTACTTACAGAGTTCGATCAACGTACTCTAAACGGGTCATATCATTTGTAAATTCTTATAGTAAGTGAATAAATAAAATTCATTTAAACACACTCGTGATTTCTACTGGTCATATATTTATAACCACACCACAATATATATCTATACTCGAGACCGTAAAACCCTAAATGCTCTCAATTACAACGTCAATGAATTCTATATCGGGTTGCGCGCTACATCGATTTGAATTATTGTTCTAAAAAAATTTATCACTATATTGGAATGCGAATTATTAACAGCATATTGCAATTGCTTTGCCATTCAATTGGCATGGAGTCTTCTGATATATTTAGCATTTAATAAACATTTTTTTTTCCAACAACTGCTTGCAACTGCTCTGTACTTAGACAGAATAGAACAATACTTGACATTTCGGATGAAAGATCAAGTTCATTTCCTCATTTTCAGTTATTTTATTTGTTATTTATCAATTTATTGTGCTAATTTAACTAGCAGCAGTAAATTTTATCGTTCATTAAATAAATATAAATTTACTTTTAATGCTCGTTAATGTTCTGGTTTATTTATTTACACGAATAAAAATGTAAAAGCTCAATTGCTGGCAAATTAGTAAACTTTCACTCAGATGTAATTATTATAACAACTATAATCAGAAATAAATCTTGATTTAAGCTAAATTAATTCGTCTTTATTTAAATTTTAGGATGACTTTGACGAACAAGTTTTGACCTTTCCGACTAAAATCAATTTTTATTAAGTTAAATTTCGCCTTGTTTAAAAATTCAAGTCCAATTCAATTAGAAATATGATACTTAACACGATAAACTGAGTGTTGTTTCACTTTCCTACTTATACTATTGCTCTACTCATATAATAATAAAAATATATATAATTGTCTTGCGTGCGCGCTTATATTCATATTGTCTCATTCAAAGTCGGCAGGAGGTCGTCTTGCGTGCCAAGTTCGCGGTCTTCTGTTTAATTGTTTATAAACACACGTACGTAGCCTATTCGAATAAATATAAGAAGAAGATTGTGATTTTCCAACTACTTTAACTCTATAAAAAATAATTAGATCGATTTGAAAAAATAGTTTTGATTTTAATTATTTGAATAATTCAATATTTAACCAAATTGAAGAATTTTTATTTAGTAGTCATTTTTTTGTTGGGTAGAAATTTTAATTTAATTTAATTTTTAAATTAGTTCAACATAGAAAAATTCTTGAACTGATAATTTTTTTTTTTTTTTTTTTTTTTTCAATGTATTTCTGTCACAAAGTATCAGTTCAATATAATATTGATTTTACAATATCAATATTTCTGAACGTCAAGAATTAATCAAATATTTAATGTTAGCTTATTCATGGAATAAAAAATTACCAAGCATTAAAATTTTGTTCTTTTAATTTATTGGGCAGTGTGTTGTGTTGTGTATGTATTCTACTTTTTGGACACACTAAAAAATAAAAGCAGCAATAACATGATTGCTTGCATTAAGCATAAATCGGATGGTAAATTTATATAATAAAAAAATAGAGCTGAATTAAATTATAAATCATTCAAATTTTGACGTCATTTAATGTATTGCGGCTAGGCTGGCGCTTATTGTCACATTTTTTATTGGGTTTGCGTCATATGGATGATGTTGAGAATTGAACTCGTCGACGTAGATGTTGGTTTAGTTGAAAAACATAAATATTTTCGAAAAATTCATTGAAAAACAAAAACATTGTGTTTTCAACTGCAGTAGATTAATATAACCTTTTTCTTTCTTCAGAAACAACTTTACAGATTAAATTACTCAATAATAATCATCAATATAAGGCTGCGGGCTTATCGTGATGGCGAAAAAATCTGCCTTAACAGACAGAAAAATAATATCGGAGACAATTAACTGATAATTTTTTAAGCAAACAACGATCTCTAGTATTCGCATAAATAATCAATTATCGACTTGAGTTTTTTAAATATTTTATTAAATCGACCATGACCAAATTGTTGTCCTGAGACAATCATTTCTGACTGAGCATTGAGTATTGAGTAAATATAACTTGCTCTTTCTTTAATGAATTATTTTTATTTTATTTCATTTTATCTTCCTGAGAAAGTCAACAAGCTTAATTAAATTTTGACTTGTGTACATACTTAACTGTAATTTATTATGTACTATCATTATTATTATTATATTGAAAGATGAATTAAATAGTTCTGACATGAGATATATGACATGGATAATAATTGGTGATAAATAAGCCTATAAATAGACCGTCAAATACTTAATCATGATTAATATAAGTAAATATGTTTGTATAAATAGTCTTGATTCATTTTTTATTGCCGTGGGTTTTAAAACATTACAGTGTGTTAAAAAAAAATTAATTTTATTTAATAAGATTTAATTATATTAGACACATGAATAGAAGCGTAGAAAACAAGAAAAAAAATTTGATAAACTTCTGCGTAATTTGTATACATAAATATTTACTCTGTATGAATGAATGTTGAAATTTGTCAGTTTCACAATTAGTTTTATTTAAAAAAAATCAAGTCTTGAAAAAAAAATTCTGACTGAATAAAAATATAAATCAAGATCTTCCTTCAAAATCATTTTTTTTCTCAGGATATAATTATTATTAATCATTTTTTTTTTTTTTTATTTTTCCAACAAATTATCATTAAAATTATTTATTTCTCAAGAATTATGTCACCTGAATAAAAAGAAATAGAACGCGGATACATTACGATAACTGAAGTAGAAAGAATTATGTAAAAATTTAACGATTTAATAATTATCCTACGATTATAATAATTTCTATTAGCTCATCATCTAATTATTAATCAACGAATAAATTTGTTCTAATAATCCATCCGTTTCTTCCGCTCTTTTTATTGTATCATTTATTTACTTTTTACAACCTATGAACTTGCTACTCTAAATTATTAAAAACTATTCAAAAAATTTATAACTTTAAAAATAAACATCGGACATTTTTTCTTTCAAGTTCTACCGACAATTATAGAATCATTCAATGATTCCATACACGGTTTATAAATTGAGAGTGTTTATAAATAAATAATAATGGACAGACATGAAAATTATATAGAGAATATTAAAGTATTAATACATCATTGAATATAGAGAGAATGTTAAAGAGTAAAGTACGACAAGCATTAATTTGTGATCATATCCTGTAACTCATGCTTAGAATGTCTGGCATTTACTTTAACGTAAACTTCAATGTGTCATGTAATGTTCTATTCAGTAGTATCGTACTTGGATCCATTGACTCTGCTCTCATCACCTATTCCTTTTCCTTTATTCTTTTATTACTTTATTACTTTCGGGGACATGGGCATCAGTTTATCACTATTCACATCATTGTTCATCCATCACTTTATTGCATTCATTAATTCCCATTGTACGCGGATGTAAGTATTTTTATCAGTTCCTCAAACTCGAGGTCTTTTTATTCAATCGGACACATTCGAGAATATTAATTATTTCATTTCAATATTTACTTTAAGAATAATCAGCTCTTTAAAAAAATTTTCATAAAAAATTATCGACCGAAAATGAAATGTCACATCAGAAAAAAAAGGTATTTAAATTTATGCGTTAAGTAAATAAACAAATTAAACAATCAAGTACTTATGCAAACATATAGATAGATCTATGTTCGCTTTCTAGACATCACATGCTCTAACGCGTATTACAGTAATTTTCTTATTAAGTCGTCGCTACATATCTACAATTTACAGACTTCTAATAATACTATTTTTATAATATGATTTATGTGACGGCTGTGTAGGTGCGCGAATGCGATAGATGGATTATTTGATACTTGAACATTAATCCTTTTAGATTTCGTTATCGATCATTTTCAGTTATTTTTCCATGCAAATGCATGGAAACTTACTTGTGGGTTTTTAAAATTATTTAATCTTCTTGATAATGACCGAGATTAGAATACACAATTATAATCATCGTTAAAGGAGTAATCTTTTTTTAATTGAGGAAAATTCTGATTGATTGTTATCTGATCATGCTGTGATCACTGGATCTTCATAATACGTGATAATTTGATAAGAACATTTGTTTCCTTGTAAACAATCATTTTTTTATTTGTTTGTTTGTTTATATAAGAATCATCTAATTAACACCCAATTAAAAATTCTTGGCTTATAAATATAATTAATTTCCTTAATTTTTCGAGTCCTTAAAAGTTATTGTGCAATATTTTAAGCTTGTTATATTCATACGTATATGTCATTGAATTTTATCGAAATAATTTTTGAACGTCTTAAATAAAAATGTAAATATTGACTGAAAACATGAAAAGTGAAATTCTTTTGAGATGCTCAAGAAAAAAAATTCTTAAAGCCTGAAAGGCGTTTATAAAAAAATTTTTGTTATAATAGCTTCTGGCTATTAAAATTGAAAATTAGAAAAACACACAACTCTTGGGACACAAAACGTCAAAATTGAAAAAAAAGAAAATTTCATTTTTAAAAATCAAACTGTATTTAAAGAATTTTTTTCTTAAAGCCAAAATTGCGTACCTCAAAAAAAATTTTTTTTTTTTTATTATTTTCAACATATTTATACATTATACACATATTCAAGGTAATTAGATAAATAAAATTTTACTATACGCCTTTTTAACACTGAGAAATAAAAAGGTATTTGAGATACCCACTTTTGGAATCGGTATTCTCCAACGGGGGAAGGGAAAAATAACCTCTAACCTAACTAGTGTCCATTTGTATTGGCTTGTTTACAAAAAAAGCTTTGATTGATTATTATCTACCAAGTTATTTAAATAGATTGGCAATCAATTGTCGTAACATTCCACCATAAATAAAGTTTCACGAAATATAAATACAAAATTTTCAAATTGGCAGAAAATATATGGTGATTTTTTTTGTGGGTTAAAAATTTAAGATTATAAAAAATAAAAAATGATTTTTGTTTCAAATTTTCTTTTAGTAAAATAAATACTTTACGTATCTATAGAATATAGTAGAAGACAATGTTTTATATTAAAATATTTACTGACCAGTAAGAAGTTTGTATATTTAGGAATTTTATTTTTGGAGACCATGTTGTCTTTGAATTTATAATTGTTCCCATTTATATGCTTGAAAATATTTATGTAAAAGATTAAAATAATTCAAATTTAAAGTACAACTAAGTAAGACACTATTAATCATACAAAAGAAATGCAGTAGAGAGTATTATGCGTTTGTTATGCGAAAATTGTGCGTTATGTTATTATTTTTTTCTCTCAACATTAAAAAAACTCAAGATTAATTTAATTTAACGCTGAGTGTTTGATTCAACGGGTGATAAATTGAACTTCTGACAATAAATCAGTAGATCTATTATTTGTGTCATAGAATTAATTTGATGAGTCGTAAAAACTAGATTTTTGTCATTATTAATAAAGCCAAGTCATGCTTCGCGCCGTACAGGATTTCTCCTCCTCTTTATACAGCGAAAAAGAGATTAAAAATATACATATATAAATTATAAACGTTGAAATATATGAATTCATAATAATTAAAAGAGTGTAATTGTTGTTTTAATTCTGAAATGAAAGTAACAACTTTAATTACACCTTGGATTTTATTTCTACAATGAATAAACTTTATTGTCACTTTTAGTTTTATGAAAAGAATTCAATTTTTACTCAAGAAATTTTTTTTTAAATAAATTTTCAGTTTATAACAATTGAGTATACATTTCTTAAAATAAATATTTACTACAAAAACAATTTAAGCAAACATGAATGTTAATTCTTTTTCTTATCAATAAAACAAAATATTTAATTTCTTAACTAAACAAAATTTGTTTTTCAAAAGAAATTAATAAATTTAAATTTCACTTCTAAAATACAATATTGAAGACCATAGCCTTGCATTGATAAATTAATTGCCACGTTCTTATCATAGCAGATCGATTAAAGTCGTTAAAATCTCTGTTGTAACGCAAATATTCGATTAGACCTGATATATAGTCCCTCGGCTGAAGAATGCATTTTTATTTCCATGGCTAAAATCAATTTCTCGTTGCGTTTTTTGGGTCGAGGAACATGAAAGAGTGGGTCATTTTGTTTTGAAACTGTATGTACAATCGTAGTTGATAAATTCATTGTTTTAAGCTGTATAACTTAGGAACCGTAGGTTTGACGAGAAAGTTTAAAAAAAAAAAAATTGAAAAGTGAAAAATGGATAAAAAAAGGTCTTCATGATTTTTTTGATCCGACCGATACTTTCGAAGATATTGTAAAAAAAAAATGAAACGTACACACACATAAAAAAATTAACTTGATTCAAGAGCCAAAATCTTGAACTAAGAATACAATCTTGAAGAAAATTATTTTCTTGAGTCAAGAGAATAAATTCTTACAAGAAAATATTCTTAGACCAAAAACAATTTCTTGTTTTAAGAATTTATTCTCTTGACTCAAGAAAATCATTTTCTTCAAAATGGTATTCTTAGTTCAAGATTTTGGCTCTTGAGTCAATTTAATTTTTTTTCAGTGCAGAAAAAAAAATGTTCTTAAATCAAGTATATATTTTTGAAGAGCTTAATATTCTTGATTTAAGCAGAAGAATTCTTGATTTGAGGAAATTTTACTTGATTCAAGAATTTTTCGTGTTGATTCAAGGCAATTACCCTCTTCAAAATTATATTATTGGTTCAAGAATTTTTTTCTTGAATCATGTTAATTTTCTGTGTAGAGATTAGAATTTTGACATCCGCGCGATTCGGCGCAATATCATATTTTCATTAAATTAAAATACGTAACGCGCGGAAAGTTAAACTTCGTTACGAATAAATTTACAACTCCATGTTTTTTAGGATGACACAAATATCGATTGATAATACTTGTCAAGTACGACCCCACAAAATAAAAAAAAAATAAAAAAACGTGAAATCAACCCCTTAGAAGCAACAAATATAATTTTTTTGAGAAAATTCAATTTAAAAATTTAAAATTTCGGTGCACATAAGTGTATTTGGCTTTCCCCTCTCCAGCTGAAAGACTAATATAGTACAAAGCTCACATCTGCGCGTTAACGAAAAACCAGTCGTCGTATTTCGGTAGTTTACGCGATGACTCGGATTTACCGTGACCTAGACCGACCTACATCTAGTCTCAATCGATTTGGAGCGCATCTCACGCGGATGTTCCGCGTCTTGTGACGTATTTTATAATTAACTACGGCAAACAAACTGAAAGTTAGCTCACTAAAAAAGATAAACCGTGCCAATAACACAAAATAAAAATAATTGTTGATTATCTAATTACTACCAAATATATTAATAATTAATAATAAAAGTAATAATGCAAAAACTGATTGACGATGAAGGGGAAATTTACAACTCAATATCACCCAAGGTAAGAGATTGCTAAACAGTAAATTTTTAACTAAAAAAAATTAATATTTTCTTAAAATTTTAATTCAAATATTATAAATAATTCTAGTTTTATTTAAAAATGCTAATAGATAATTTAAGCAACAAATTACAAGTAAATCAACTTCGTAAATCGGCGATCAAGCTATTTCAATTTTTAGTAATTGCTTATTCAGAAGTATTGTGTAAGCGATAAAAAAATGCTAAATGTTTAATATTTAGCAAGATCTTGTGTAATTATTTTAATTACAATAATATGATAAAAATCTATTGTGATATATGTAAAATGTAAATATTAGCGTACGATATGAGCAATAAGCGCGTGAAATTAATTTGTTTACTGTTGAAAGCACATGGGTATAATAAAATCGTGTTTAGTTTAACGATTCGTGCGTATATTTTGTGAAAAGAGGCGAAGCGGGAGTGAGGCTGGATATAATGTTACATGAAGACGCGCTATGTCACGTCGCGGTCGTTAACAGTTGTACAGTGAGAGCCTCTTTACTACATATATAGTAGAGCGTACGCTTACCAAGCTTCAATTCAGTTTCCTTCAACCACGCGATCACATAAGCCCGCGATAACCTAAAACACATTACTACTTACTATTACTACTTACTATTTATTGAACGTGTTCTCGCGACCTTACTGTTTCTCATACAGCGTAAATATATTATCGCTAATTATATTACAAATAATTCCAAAATAATTATAAGCTGCAGTATTAAATTTTTTTTTCAAATTTCAACCCATTTGTGAGGGTGAGTGGAACGAATTTTGTGATAATATAATTATAGTATCTAAATCTAATTATTGCACTCGATGTTTAATCAAAGATTGTTTACAAAAAAAAAAAAAAACTAAATTAATCCTAGCGTAAATAATACAGTTGTGAATAATAAAAATAGTTATCTGATAAATCCCAGAGCTCAGAGGCTTCTTTAAATTTATCAATGCTTCAGAGATTAACTGTTAGATTTTTTGTTTGAGTTGACAAAATAAATTTATGATAATTAATAATGTAATGCAATATTTGTCTTGTTTTGTATTGCCAGGTAGCTCCGGTCGCTGTGCAAAACTCTGTTTTAAACGAGATGGAGCCGAGCAACATATCGATAGTGACGACAAATGGTACCGCTGATAGTAATATCGGAAAGTCTAAGACGACTATAAGCTTGCCGTCTGCGGCCAAATTTACTAATGCTGCACAGAAAAAAGCTCCTTGTAAGTAGATTTTTATTTTTTACACTGAAAATAATTTATTTCAGTCATTTATGTACGGGAAAATTTTTATAATTGAAAATTTATTTTAATCGAACAAATTATTGGTGAAATTTTTGCTCAAGAAATTAAAAATTTTTAATTTATAAACTTTCAAGAAAAATTAGTTAATTATTTATAATTAATTTAAAAAAATTTTTTTAACATCGACTGACTAATATTCTTCTAACCACAACACTTATCTCGTTCGCTGCTGCGCAATATAAAAATTAATTTAATAACAATAATGCTCGGCAATGAAATTTTATTGTGAGATATGCAAGTTTAATGACTTGTGTGTGACTAAAATAAATAAAGTTTTTTTTTTAAGCGATTAGAATTTCTAAAAAACATAAATTACTCCACAATTTTGGTAAATTTTTCAAGTTACTTTAATAAATTTTTTAACTCGAAATTTTCATTACAAAAATTATTTAAAAATGAAAATAATTGGTTTTTCTATATCCAACAAGGAATAAAAAGAAAATTGATTTGATGCCAAAATAAATAAGATCAATAACGGTGAATGAATCCAAAGTTCTTTGTATGGTAATAACCGAAACGAAAGCAATCGAGTTTTGAATTCAAATCTTTGGTCATAAATAAATCACTATAGGCGCACTGTTTACTCAAACGCGGAATACTTAATAACTGTATCTTTGGCATCGCTCCTAGTTTCCACGAGTTGTAGAAAGCTGGTCAAGATTTATTTATTTTTGCTTTCTTATCTGATGAGCATCAAATTAAACTGATTGTCGATTGTCGTTTATCAAGAAGAAATATATGTTATCATTTATTAACATCAAACGAGGATTAGATTGAATAATTGGCGCTCAAGGATAAAAGATAATTAAATTACCAATTCTATCTAATTAGACTATCTCTAATTATTTATTAACCGATTTTTTACGAACACGCATTGAAAATTTAAAAAAATTGATACTTTTAGTTATCAAAAATATTTTTTACATCTTGTATTTGTTAAAAAAAATTATGATACATTTTTAAAAAATTTTGGAGATTACTGATTTTTTCCAAAATCGATAAAAGTTCTTTGCAAAAATTTGGTCTTTAAATTAAATGAAAAAAATTATTAAATTTAAAAAAATACCATTGTATAACGTAATTCTTTAAGCCTCTAAAATTAATTCGAGTTTTATTTTTAGAACAATAACTGTTGCACATAAATTTGAATTGATTTAATATAAAGTCGCGTGACATCTAGAGTGTAAAGAATTTTGACTAAAGGCCATGGCCGTTTCTTTAAATATGTACGACCCTTACTAACCGTTTACTACTTTCTGTTGGTATTGATCGGCTCTGGATGCTGCGTTTTTAATGTACACACATATAAATATTATATGGATCCGTTTGAATGCGATTAGAGTGGTATCCGATATAAGCGATAATTCAGTAGTTAATCGTGTTATTAAATACTATCGTTAAAACAAAAAAAAACACAGTAGGTGTTACTTTTTTTTTATCCATTGTTTTGTAACAATTGAGTAACATCAATATGTGTAACATTTTTTATCACACATGTTACCTTTTTACGACTAGCTTAGAAGATTATAAAAATGTCGTGAGAAAAAAAAATCAAGAATGGATAATGGATGAAGCGTAAAGATAAGAGTGTGAAATTTATATAAAGAAGCTAATATGCTAAATAATAATATAAAACTTCCGCAATGTAGATCGTTGTCTTTCCTCATTATTCGTTTGTTTATAGAAAATTTTTTTTGAAACTGATTTTCTAAAGATATATATTTCGTTTTATTGTTCTTGCAATAATAGCAATTTTGCTAATATAACACCGCTTTTTATACATAAATACACTACGAAAACGAAAGTTTCATCGAATGCGCGATTGTTTTCAGAAAAAAATAAATTTTTATTGAAATATTTGTTATTACCGTAAAATAAATAATTTTAAATTGTTAGAAATCTTTTCTATTAAATATTTTCCTGCAAAAAATGGGCGTTTATTTTCCGGAAGTTATGTTAAAAACTTGTTTTTTATTTTTAAATTTAAAGGTAATTGTTCAGTTGCAAATAGAGATAAAAATTTATATACTATAAATTACATGCATTTTTTTCCTCTAATAAAATGAATGGAAGTATTCTTTTATCTCCCACGTGTGAGGCTTAACAAAACAATCTATTTGATAAATGTCATTTCAATTATCTAATATCAATAACGTCATCCGTTAATACCGAGTTGCATAATTGTTATCGTAATTATTTTTTAACATTTGTGAATTGTTTATAAAAATTATTTCCACGAATTAATTTTGTTTGGAAATTTTTTTATTCTATGAAAAAGTAAATACAAATTGCCATTTTTTGTGCAGTCGCTTCAAAGGGTAAAATCTTTCAAGCAGTTTGAGATTTAAGAGTGCCGAAGTATAGAGAATAAGAACAAGTTTGTGCAAATTGCTTTGAAACAGGTAGTTTACACCGAAAGGAGCCGTAGGTCATCGACCGACCTGTTAAACTTGACCTACTGTAATACTTGCGCTCGCAAATTTACCAAATAATCACATAGGTGTTCATTCAATTAACCTTGGTAAATTTTACATAAATAACTTACTGGAAATCTAAAAAATCACAAGTCTGATTTGACAACGCTGTACAACAAAAAAAAAAACTATTTGACGGTCTTAAAAAATACCCAACATTGACGTCGACATAAAGATAGTATTCTATAAATAAGAATTTACTTCTGTATGACCAAATGTTTTTTAACTATAAAAAAAAATAATTTTCTACACTGAAATTTAATGATACCTTTGATAAGCGTGTTCAATAACATCGATAAGACATATAACAGCTTGTGACAATAAAAAATTCCACTGGTTAGGTTAAAAGTATTACTGTCAATGATTTGTCAATAAAAAAAAATGATTGCAATTTATCAAGAAGTTTACTCACTGAATTTTATTTTCTATTCTCTCGACAATTATTTGAAATAATAAATCAAGGAAATAGAGTTACAAAATTTTATTAACCCGTAGGGACTAAACCGCCAAACTCGGTAGTCGACTAATGCAATTATTTGTTATGAAAGAATTATGGGACAATATTTAATAAACGATTCAATAGTTGCATTAGGCGATTGTTATTAAGTGTGGTAACAATAAAAAATTATGCAATAGGAGTATGCGGAAATGGGCGTCAAGTTATATAATATTTTATGATTGTGAGTATAAATAATATAATAAAATCTATTTGTATTATTATTATTATTTATTATTATACCAATACTATATAAATAAAAATTAAATGTTGTTTGTTAAAAAGCGTATCAATTGAGAACACATGAACTGATTTGAGTAGCTCTTTTTTTTCAATTAGTAAATTTGGGAATTTTTTAATTTAAGGTAAAAGACCCAGTCATAGACATTAGCCTAATTGTTTGACACTTGGAATTTAATTCTAATTAAAAAAAAAATATTCTCGAAAAACCAATTATTTTAAAATTTATAATTCGAAAATTATATTTGTTAATTTATCAGAGTTGATTTGTTTTTTTTTTAATTAAAATAAAATTGCAAGTGTCAATAATTAGGCTACTATCAATAACTGGGTCTTTTACCTTATTTTTCATAAATTTTGTATTTTTGGTTTTAATTTAGAAGAAAAAAAAACGATTGTCATGAAAAAAAATTGGAACAACAAAAATTAAAATTTTTGCTATAATCACTTGTATTGAATTATTATGTAAAATTTATCTATGTTAAAAATTTTTGTGTTCAATATTTAACACTTTTATGTGTAAATTTAACATTTATTGTGTTAAATTAACACCAAAAAGTGTTAAATATTTAACATAAAAATTTTTGGACGAATTGACGTAAAATTTTTTACTGTGTGTCTTGGCATAAATAAATTTATTTATCTGTCTATCTTCCGAATTTAAACAGTTCAACAAATGTAGAGTCAATCAGTATTTAATGTAATGACATAGTGCGTTAGCTAAATTGATTTGATTATATGAACATCAAAATACAAACATATAAATCAAGAGAGAAATCTTCTTTGGCCGCGGCTGAAAACGAATCTATAGCCACTGTTGTTAGCTTACCGATCGCGGATTACTCAAGACAATAAATCAGCAATTGCTAAGTAGAGAAATTTAATCGAATCATTTGCTGATTAGCAAGTCTACCTGCTATTTATTTTTATTTGTCTTGAATAAATAAAAGTATAATGGAAGAGTTTGAATAAATCTATTTTACTTATAATAAAAAATAATTTCACCTCGTATAATTTAATAATTTTAATAACTCTTTGCTTTCATGACTCGTTTAATAACTCTGGAGTTATAATAATAATAAATAATAATTATAATTTTCTATGCACTATCTTTTATCTGAAAAAAATAAGTTACTAAATATACGGACGAAAACAACTGTACCAAAAATTAGTGAAAGTAAACATTGTTATTGCTTTCATTCGCGTGCGAGAGGAATTTTTTATTTGTTTATTGAGTTAAAAGATTTGATTATATTTATGATGGTTGAATAGTTGACTTGGAAAATGACAAAAAATGATTTTTGTGAGTAATCGGTAGACTAATTTTGAGTCCAAGTTTTGTCCTAATTTTTGTTGATTCATAACTTTATCTAATGAATGTTTAATTTTTTTTGATAAATTTAGTTTTTTTACTCTTGCGGTCACGGACAATTTAAAATGATATCAATAATCTTTTATTTAGTTTCGATTGTATTTATCAAAAAGATACAGCACGAAATTTCTCCAGATGAAATTTTATTTTGCGAGATACAATTTATGCTTAATTTTATTGCACGTCAATTTACAATTATGAAGTTGTTTATAGAATTTTACTTGAACTGATAAATTTTAACTATCAACAAAAATATTTTTAAATCTTTTGATTAGATGTTCAATTATTAAGTCACTGTAAAAAATTTACGGAATTAATGTTATTTCGATTAAAAAACTAAAAAAGAACTCCCCAGAGTAAATGATTGATTTTTATTGAATAAAAATCATAGAATAGTTATTATTCATTTAAAAATTAGAAAATCTGTTTCTAGAAATTTTTAAATTTAATGAAACCTTTTTGCTTAATTTGATATAACAAATAAATTTTAATATTAAAAAAAACGCATCAAAATTTTTTTCAATTTCTCAAAATACCATTTTAGAATAACTTCTCCCTAATTTATTTAATTTCAGTAATATTAAAATATGAAAAATGTAATTAATATTTACGAACTTAAGCTTGAGATAAATTGTTTGGAATATATGTTAATAATTTTCCATATAGAACTTGTTTCAGCTAATTGAAATTAATTTTAGTCCAAAAACTCTATCTGTACTCGGGAGGATAAATTCACACCGAGTTTCTTTTTGATTTTTGACATTGTAGGATTTTTTTTTTTTTCAGAAAGAAGTTCAATTACTTTAAAATTAAAAATATATTTTAAACTTAAAAATGTAAATTACGTAGATATAGATATAGTAAAAGTATGATAATTTTCTAGATAATATTGTACCCGTTAGATAAAAACATGAAATTACGTAATATAATTGTGTGGCTATTGCAATTTAGTCTGCGGGCACCGCCTCTTAGTAACAATTTGCATAAAACCACTTGGATATTTACATTTTCACATGTTAATTTTACGTTGGCCTCTAAATAACGGTTACGTGAATTGATATAATAATTGTAATTAAAGATAATGTCCATTAGATAATTTAATGTATAATATTTATAATAATAATTATTAATTTAAAATTTGTTTCAGGGCTTAAAAGCTTGATCCAAGATGAGTGCTCTGCATGGGAAACAACTAAATGCGGCTTAGCCGAATTAATTGGAACTGCTGTACTGGTCTTTTTAGGATGTATGGGATGTGTCGGGAGTATGGGCACTCCACCTTCTTCACTTCAAGTATCATTTGCTTGGGGAATTGTTGTTATGATCGTTGCACAGGTAAATCGCTTAATTATAATCTAATTATACACCGAGAAAAAAATTAACTCAGTTCCACCGAAAAATTCTCAAATTGATGAATTTTTTTTTTTGTTCAAGTAAATTTTACTTGATTCAAGAATTTTTTTGTCTCAATTCAAAACAATTACAATACAATGAAACGCTTCAAAATATTTTTCTGAGTTCAATAATTTTTTTCAAAAATCAAGTTAATTTGTTTCAAATGTATTAGCTCTCCTGGTAATTAATTTTGAGCTGACATAACTAACTAACTAATTGTAAAATAATTATTGCAGTCTATTGGACACATAAGCGGAGCTCATATTAATCCCGCTGTAACAGTAGGCGCAGTTGTTATGGGAAAAAAATCATTGACTGGAGCGTGTGTTTATTTCGTTGCCCAATGCCTCGGCGCTATATTAGGCTACGGTTTACTCAAGGTAATTTAATCATTTTTAAATTGAATATAAATACTTTTTTTCTCATCTGATAATAATAATAATTTAAATGAAAGGTCGTAACACCGTCGGACCTCCTTCTGGCTTCATCAACATCACCAGCAGAAACATTCTGCATTACCGATCTCCACGGAAAAATTCCAGTGATCCAAGGACTCCTCGGAGAAATAATCGCTACAGCAGTGCTGATGTTCATGCTTTGTGCTATGTGGGACGAACGCAATGCCAAAAACACGGATTCCGGGGTTATCAAGTGCGGACTAACGATCGCTGCTCTGTGTATGGGACTCGGTCCATACACCGGATGCAGTTTGAACCCCGCGAGGTCACTCGCTCCCGCGATTTGGAACAACTACTGGAACCACCACTGGATCTTCTGGTTTGGACCCATCGGAGGATCTTTGCTCGCTTCTGTTTTGTACAGATCAGTATTTTCACTGCCGCAGTGCAGTTTACCAGAGTGTCAATCCCTCAATACTCAAAAGGCTGAGGTAATTTATAGATAATTACATTTACTCTCACTCTCTCAAGGTCAAGCAACTATCTCGGCTTAAATTGCTTTTATCCGATCTATTTTGCACTTTGAGTATTAAATGAGTTGATGAATATCAATAAAAACACTTTTTTAATGACAGTAGATACTTTGAAAAACACATTTTTTATAGATAATATGAGAAAAACCGTTTTGAAATAATATTTCGGTGGACGTCGGGTTGCTTTTACGTGCTGATAATGTATGTGCCAACGATAACGCCCAAAAAACTTCACTTTCGAGTCCTTTTTTTTTTATTCACCTCAGTGTTATTCTGAGTAATAGCCTATTGATAATTACCACCTAATTCAATGGAATCACAGTAAAAAATTTTGCGTCAATGCATCAAAAAATTTTGTGTTAAAAATTTTTGTATCAAATATTTAACATTTTATTGTGTTAATTTAACACTTTTTCGTGATCCTGTGATCCTTTATTAAAAAGCTGATGTGACGTTTTCAATGCAGTTGCTTTTCGTTGCTATGGCAACGATTACCATAGCAACTTTATCTATGGAAACGGTGACCATGGCAACGATTAAATATTAATGAGAAAAATTTTGATTAATTAAATTGTCGATAATAAAGATTTTGACAGAAGCGCGCAAAGTACGTTCAATTTTCTAGTTCAATTAAAAAATGAATAAATTCATTAACAGTGAATAATCTTTTTTATATATCTCAGTTTTATCTGATTTTTTTTTTTTGTAGAACGAGCGTTGAAACGTGCATTTTTAGATTTTTCAAACTTTTTGATACTTCATTTTGACTTTAATTTTAAAAATATTAATTTAATAATTTTTTTTTCTAGATCTGAGCTCAATCAAGGGTTGAGTGTACCAGTATTGGGAATTTGTGATGATAAAACTCTGAAAAATTTTGTTTTTTAAGATGAGATTTGAGAAGTACTGATTAAGGGTATTTTTATGAGTGAGATTTTAAATAAAAAAATAATTCTTCGGGATTAGTATCCAGCATTTTAGCAAGAAAATTGATGATACTATTATTGATCTCTATTTATTAAATTTGCATTGAATACTTTAGATTTCAAGTCAGATTGGAGTTGATATTTGACGAGAGAGGTATCTAAAAAATTTTTGTAAAGAAACGATTACCTCAAATTGATGTCAACTTAGAAAAAAAATTAATGGATGAAAATATTGTGTTTTTATAATTTTAAGAAAGCGGTACTTAAATTGATAAACAAAATTTATTTTAGAAGTCAAGGAAATATTTTAACTTTCAATAATTTAAGTTCTTATCTAAATATTAAATGACATTTTGATAAGATGTAATTAAAATTCACTTTAATTGATTAATTGTATAAATTATAATAATCATCACATGCCAAAAATGTAATTATACAGTGATTGAAATTGATAAACTCAAATCATAAATTAAAAAAAAAATCACGTTTATGGCAGAACAGAGATTATCTTTAGTTAAATAATATTAAATAAAATATTTAAGGAACCTTCCTTCATATTTAATTTCTGTAATCGATAAGATCATTAAATTTCAATTAATCAAGTTAGAAATAAAATTGAATAAGTTAATTAATAATGTAATAGTACCTGTAATTTATGATTATATGTTGTTATTGTTTAAAGAATAATTGATACTTAAAACTTATAAGATAAAAAATGATGCGATAGATATTTAAAAAGATGAACATATCGTTTAAGCATAAGCTGGTCGACTGCTAAGTAATAAAGTTATAAGATTTTGTAAGCAATGTAATTAATAATTAATTATTAAATATATATTTAATATTTTTTTTTAAGATTAACTTGTCATTCATTGTGTATCCTTCCTTCAGTATGATTTACTTGATTAATTTTTCAAGATAATTAGTAGTATAAAACAAATAAATGACAGCCCGCGCGTGGATATTATCATATTTGATAGTTTGATAACTGGTAAAATATATATATTTAAATGACTGAAACAAACTGACACTAAATTGCTAACGACGCGTGGTTTTGCCAGTCTTTCATTATATTTAAAGCCAATTTGTGACTGTTTTGCATTCATAATCTACTCATTTGTCATGTGTCATCCATTATTCTGCAGCACACTCGAACCAACTCTAATTCGTATAATGTAATAGTAATTCTATCTCATTACTACATTTTCCTCTAGGAATACATAATACATTACGGTCCGTACACTATATTGATACAATTATTTCAATTTTTCAATTTTATTATCGATACGCAAATCAAATAAATTACTGCGGTCAGTAATTAATTGATTCGAAATTAATTTAGTCAGAGAAATGTCGCATGAATAAAAAATATAACGATACAAAATATTGATTTGGCCCAGTTCAAACTAACTTTTCAAATTTATTATTAATTCTAAATTTATAATAAATTATCTTCTTTTTTTTCGGAGAGGAAACACCACTGTGACGAACCAAAAAAAGAGGTAATTTTGATAAATTTTTTTGACACGGAAAATAAAGGAATTTGGGGATCGGATTTGATGCAGTTATCGTCGCAGGTACGGAATTGAAAAAATTTTTATTTTTAAGATTTTTTTAGCTGGATTGAAACAAAAAAAAAACAGTAAGAATGGAGAAAAAATTTTCAATCAGTCGCCATTTTTTTTTTAAATGGAAATTTTCAAAATTACTTACGTGCTACGATAACTACATCCTTACTAATTAAAAAGCAATCTGGGTTTTTATTTTCAAACGATCTGTTTTTGAGTTATCGAATCGATCATGGAGGGGGGAAATTTTTCTATTGCTCTACGAGATTGTTAATAACTTTGTAATAATTAAATATTTTTGAATAAAAATCTAGGGTAATAATCTTTGATATACACTTAATAAAATAAAAAAAATCAGATCTCTAAATTCCTTTATTTTCCCTGTCAAAAAAATTCCCGAAAATCACCTCTTTTTTTCGATTGTCACAGTGATGTTCCCCCTTAATAATTTAAAAATTCCATTCACTTTTTGAACCGTTAATAAACAATTTCTTTTGAGTGTATAAATTTAACACATTTTTACACATATTTGTGATATTTTCACACAAAAAAGACGTGTTTACATTTGATTTTTCAAATTTTTTTGTCTTTTAAAAATGAATAAACGTTTGAAGAGTAAACTTTTTAATACTCCAAACTTATTTTCCCAAGAAATTTCCTATTTTAACACACAATCTCAACTTTGGATCTCAAAATAAAAGATAAAAAAATGTATTTCTCAACTAACACCTCTAAATATTTTATCAACTCATTCAAAAGTTAAAATTGAGTTTTGATATTTATAATTTGTAATGTACATATTTATAAAAGCGTAAAAGCGATATTGTCTTTGATGTATCGAGTATTATTTTTCCGAGCGGTTACGATTACACGTACGTCAACATGGTGGGGCGCAATAAAATCGGTTAACCGTGGGTGGTGTTCTTTCATGATAAAACTGACAACGCGAACTGGTACTCTCGTGGTATCATGAGAGTGTGACAAACGACTTACACACGACTCACGAGTAAGGCGCGCGAGACCACTTCAGAGAGTTCATCTGCTACTATACCTTTGGGATTATATATTATACACGTTAAATTCACCAGCTACTGAGAGTTAATAAATATATTTATTTCTTTCGATAAAAAATCGTGTGCCTACCGATAATGGCTAATCGTGAAAGCAAGTCGAGTAAGTTATTCATATTTTTATTTATTTGTTTAGTTTTAATTGGATAAAAAATAAAAAAAATTATTTAATTTATTTCATTCTATTATATAGTTTTTATTGTGCCGAAAGAATTTTTTTAAATGAGACTATTGAATGCATTGAGCCAGAAAAATTGGGCTTTGATTTTATTAATTGTACTTCAATTCAAAAGAAATTTCACTCGTTAAAATTAACAATAATATTCATTCTTTAATTAATAATAATAATAATAATAATTATTATTATTATTATTATTATTATTATTACTAAATCTGGGACAATTATTAAAAAAATAATTGACAAAAAAATTTGTCAATATTTTCTCACGGTCACTTTTTATTTTTAATACCGCGGTACCGAGTTTTTTTTATATTGAAGCGACCGAGAATTCGTTTGCAAATTAAAGCAGTATGTGTGAAAAAATATAAAATTAACGCTTGTAAATATAGACGCAAACTAAAGATATAATCCGAGTAGACTTTGTTATTCATACGCGGATTTATTTATAAATATAAATTGAGCATTAAAACATATTTATATTTAAATTCCTTCGTATTTTTATTTATTATTTACGGATTTTGCTGTGAAAATTTTTGAAAAATACCGACTGAATAATTAACACTGAAACAAAGTGGATGTAGGTAGCAGACATCAACAGACATTACACGTAATACATGCCAGTAAAGGCATATTGAGTTTGACTTGAAAGTTATAATGGTAATGTGTGTGAAGCTTTGGTTGTGACCTCCTCGATTATGCATGCATTCGACGGCTTTCAACTTCCCCTTTGCATCGATTCCCTCTCGTTTCAATGCTCAGTCTGCTCTTGTCCGACCCCGGCCCCGGCGACCTTCCGTAAGCATATTCCAATATACCAAAACCTAAAACCCATCAGGGTGAAGCCCAAGTCAAGCGAATCGGTTACTAGTTTACGAAAATGCATCGGTATTAGTATGGTAGCCCCATGAATTATTAATATCAATGCAACTCTACACCTATTTTCACAAGCGATTGATACACTAGACTGGATTTTTAGTATAATAAATGTAAATAAAAATAAATTTAGTACTATGTTTTGATAGTAAAAATATTTTATCGAAAATGTTCCTAAAATCTATAAAAAAGTGAATTTTGTATGAGTTGATGATATGAAATTTAAATTATTATATGATGAAGAAGGATAATACGAAAAATTGGTAGGAACTTAATTAATAGAAAAAAAAAATTTTTCAATAAAAAGTATTCTTATAATGTTTTCATACACAGAAAGAAAAAAGTCTTGAGTCAAACGCAAATTTTCTTAAATCAAGAAAATCTTAAAGAAGACTGAAAATTTTTTGAATAAAGTTAAAATTTCTTAAACGAAGTTAAATTTTTTTAATCTAAGAAAATTTCTTCTTGCTTCAAAATAACTTCGATCTTCCTTATAATTTTCTTGGATCAAGAAATTTTTTTTTTCTGTGTATCATTAAAATTTCACACCTGTTTATTTATACATAAAGTAAAAAATAGGCTCTACACAGTAAAAAATTTTTCGTCATTTTGTAGAGGGTTAAAATTTGTGTCTAGAATATTGCACTCTAGTGTGTAGAATTTAACATTCTCATCTGTTGATTTAATGACTTAACACACTAGAACGTTAAATTCTACACACTAGAGTGTAATGTTCTAGACATAAATTTTAAAATTCTACAAAATTACGAAAAATTTTTTACTGTGTACCCTGATTATCTTTACAATGAATTTGAACTGAATGAGAAGTATTATGAAACTAGGAATAACTCCAAATTTAAAATAAGAAAAACAAAAACAATATATGTATCCATTTATTTGAAAGAAATTATTTATGTTTATATATATTATAAATACCAAAGCTAACAAACAATAAAAATTATTGTTGTTATTCAAAACTTTTACGGTAAAGTTTTTATGATGAAAATGATTCATTAATTTAATTGAAAAGATAGAACTCGATAAATTATTATATTTATTAAAAATAGTAAATGGACTATTGACCTTTAAAGCTTTAATGTTATCGTAATTGCATTTTTTACCACAAGTCAAATTACCAAATTTTTTGCGATACGTCTTATCTAAAAGTAAATTTTTTATACTCTATCTTTTAATGAATACATCAATAAGGTCAATACTAAATAATCGCGGATAAAAAGATCTTGAATCAATAAAAATAAAATTTTAATTAAGCAATAAATTCTTGACCCAAATAATGAACTAATCTTGAAAAAATAAACCGGAATATTTATGTCTCTAAAAAATTGTTGATGAAAATTATGTTCAAAGATTACTTATATCTAAAATTTTTTGCTTATAAAATTTTTATAAATATTAAAAAATTTTTACTTTAAATACAAACTATAAAAACAATTTTTCCCATCTAAATTTTTTTTTACGATCTTACTATAATTTCTCATGATTAAAAAACTAAGTAACTCCTTATTCTCTCTAATTGGTGGTTAAAATTTTCACACCAAATAATTTACCACACCGGAGACGAGTAATTTCTAACAATAAAATTTAACAACTGGGAATATATGACCTGGAACATCATAAATAGATGTCGTAAGATTTAGATGTATCTGCGGATAAGATAAACTAAATAATAATAAGTTCAAAAGATAATAAATGATAATTCATATAATAGTTTAACTATTAAAGTTAAAGTTAATTTAAAGCAATTGGTACCAGTGATTAGTTAATTTGTTTTGTTACCGATTCCTTGCCAAGGTTCATTGTTCTATTCTACCTAATAGAGAGATTGCACCAACATCATATGACTCGGTTGGATCGCATGCTACCTAATCAACGCCTAATCTACGAATAGAACACTACCGTCAATATCAAGAAATTAGTTGATTTGCTTTGCAAGTAACGTCAATTTAATCTGCTGTGTTTAACTTTTAATTCGCAAACTTGTTGTTTAAAATTTCCACTCATCATCATCATCCTATATTTAATTGATCTCATTGTCGATTAAATTTGCTTAACGTCAGATAAAAAAATCTATTTATTTACAATTGTGACTGCTGATAATATTTTCCAGCATTGTATTTGTGGAAGATACAGTCCCTGAAGATAACTAATTGTAATCTGTTATACATCGTAGGTCAAAGATATATTTTAACTGTTTAGCTAGGATAAAAGTATTCTTAGTTTTGTTGGTAATGTTTTTTTCCGAGTGACAAGCCGCTGTCAGTTCTATGTACTTTATATTTATGTTGAATAAGAGGCATAAGGTATGAGAGTGCATTCAATGTCAAACAAAGTAAACACAATTTTAAATTCCACTGAAAATAATAAAAATAAGAATAACAATATATAAAAATTATCTCAACTATAAACTATTTATAATTCAATGTGTTTTAATATATATATATATTAACTTCCAAGGATTAAATTAATGACAGCTAAAAAAATGAGTAATTTATAGTTGAATTTTAATGTCTGTTTACCGTAATTGAGTATCGATTACCATCGATCGATTGTAATTAAATGTATCTATCAGTACTGCAAGTACGGTTAAATATTTAGTATCTGCACGTTAATAATTAAAGTAATAGATTATTAAACTATGCTGTGTTATGAATGAGTAATAAGCTAAAACAGTGTGTAATGCGTAATTAAATTTATGGTTCTTGAGTTAATTATAGAATTAAAAAATTGTTTATATGCGCAAAAGGTCGCTCGCCTGGGTGGGCAAGTCGAGCAACACGTGTATTTACTTTTGATTAAAATATAGATACAAGTATTTATACCGTTGATGTATGAATGATAATAATAAACATATACAAGTTAGCGGAATAAATTTTAATAAAAACGCGAAACGTGAAAGTATGTTTGTTTTTCTGGTGTTTGATTTATAAATATAACCAATTGACGACTCTATCATTTTTTAACTGTTTAATTCTACTAATGGATACTAGATTTGGAGCGTAGATAAGATTAAGCTCGATGATTGATCAAGATTAATGGGCTCTTAATACGATTAATGATTTTTCTAGGCTTCCACTTTATTTATTATTCAATCTGTGGATAATGCAATTACTCGGTTTTAAATCACACCTGTTTCGAGTATAACTCGAATTATTTATGAGATGCTGCAGGTCTTTACCATTTATACCTATATATGTACATATATATATTCATTTATATTGTGTTCTCATAGTTTCCGACTCGAGAAACACGTTCGGGATTCAGGACACAATAAATTACTGGGTGAATGCTATGAGTATACGACAACTAGCATTGAGAATATCATTAAAATTACTTTTATTATAAATATTTAATAGACTTTTGATTAAACTCTGTAAACGAAGGATAAAGCTGTTGAGAAAAGCTTCATAAATGTAGTTAAAAGTTAATGTTATAAATTTTTAAAATTTTTAAAGACTGCTAAAATCAATATCATTTCTTACTCTAACAAACGTATGATAATATAATGAGAAAAAAAAAATTTTTTGCCCAGAAAAAAAATTTCTTGGCTCATCATTTCAAGAATCACTTGAAATAAAATTTGGTTTTTTGACAAAATAATATCAATATCTATCATGATAATAAAATATTGGCATTAATTTTGATAGGTTAACAAACGAATAGGTTCACTTGAATTAAACAAAAAATAATTCGATTAATTCGATCAATTCTTAAGACAAGAAAATATATTCTTGAAAATTATCAAGAATATATATTCTTGTAAAAAGAAAATTTTCTCAAGAGTAATACTTTTTTTTCTCAGTGTAAGAATGTTTTCTTTAGAAGTTATCAAAAAAAGATATTTTTAGTTTCTTAATCATCAATTTTGTTTGTTCGGAAATTTTATGATGCAATTTAACTATTAATAAACAAAAAAAAAGCAATTGAAATTGAAAATAATTTTTTTTTCTCAGTTTTTATAATAATATTTGTAAGATCATGAAAAACTGGTTCTAGGTATCTTAACTAATTTAAATTTTCATGAGATTTTACATTATAGTTTCAATCAATTTATACACATTTGTAAGTATAAAATATATAAGAATTACTTTACCATAGAACTTTTAATGAATTAATGCTGGTAATGAATTTGCAATTGCTTAATCTTTTATATCTTATCATTATTTTCTGACTATGGCCTTCAACTTAAACTTGAAAAAAAAGTTGCGAAAAAATGATCAGATAAATGAACATATACGAAATAATTATAAATAAGTTAGATGAACTAAAGTTTTGTTGATACATAGATAAAAGAAGATCACTGAATGAACTGATAAATCAAATAGTTTAAAAATTCAATCTGAGAGATAAAAGTGTCAAATTAAATTATACGATGAAAAACTTTTGATAAATATATCTTTGGAGTTTATTTTCCATGAAGATAAATTTAAAAAAATGATAATGTAAAAAATCGATTTTGTTATAGAGTTATACAAAATGATGTATGGACATGGGGATATGTGGGACACATTTCTCAGTGGTATGGCTGAACTAGTCGGTACTGGATTACTGGTATTCCTTGGATGTGGTGGGTGTATCGGAAGTTTAGGAGTTTCGCCACCACATTTACAAATAACTTTGACTTTCGGCTTGGCAGTAATGATTGTTATTCAGGTTTGTATATCAGCTTTCCCACTATCTCTTGTATTTTTAATATTTTTTTTTTTTTTTTTTTCCAAAGTATAATTACTCGCAACATGCAAGCTTGCTGATAAATAACTTGATCAAAGTATTACTCTAACGTAATATTATGAAATTTTTTTTTTCAAACTTTTATAACGCGATAAATATCATTGACATATTTTAATTAATGATAAACTATTAAAAATTATTGTTTATTAAAACAACAACAACTAGCAAATAACGTGATGACCGGTAGGTTATTAAAAATAATTTTTATCATCTGTTTCATAAATGATAGTGATTGCACAATTTCGTTACAATTATAATCACCGGATAAATTACTTGGCTATCGAATCTGTATAAATGGATTTAATTAAAAAAATAAAATTATTCTACTCCAGATTTAATTAAAAATTTTTGGATGTTTTTAATTGCAGTGCTTTGGCCATATAAGTCATGCCCACGTAAATCCTGCAATTACGGTGGGATCTGTGGTATTGGGAATGAAATCAATATCCGAAGCTGCCGTTTATATTATTGCTCAGATCCTCGGCGGTATTTTGGGTTATGGTCTACTCAAGGTAAACTATGATATCGCGTTCAATTGTTCATTTATAATTAAATTCAGCAAAAAAATTATAATTACGAGATAAATGATAAATATGAATAGATTATCATTATAATGCATCAATAATCGCGCGATCTTAATTGGTTCTAAATTAAAAAAAAAATAATGTGCGAATATAATTATAAATGAAAATAAAAAATGCATTATATAAAGCAACGAATGACAACACATTTTTAATTACTAATAACTCATTAAAATTTTAATTACTCACCAGCTCAGCACACCAACTGGTTTTTTGTCATCTGGCGGTCCAGAAGCTGCCTCGACGTTCTGTGTGACGATGATAAGCTCCCAAGTTTCGAATGCTCAAGGTCTTATGGTAGAAACTATGGCGACAATGGTCCTAATGTTGATAGCGTGTGCAGTATGGGACAAACGTAATGCCTCAAACACAGATTCCACAGCCATCAGATTTGGGTTGGGCGTAACCTGTCTCGCAACTATTTTCGGGCCATACACTGGCTGTAGTATGAATCCAGCTCGATCTTTTGCTCCAGCTATTTGGAATAATTCATGGCTGGGACATTGGGTTTACTGGTTTGGACCTATTGCCGGGGCTGCAATATCTGCTTCGCTCTACCGAATTGTTTTCGGTCTCAAAACTCATGACAAAGAGACTCTAACACCCATTCCCGAGAGCATTCATCTGAATAGTGTTGATACTGATAAATCAGAGGTAATGTATTGTGTACCTGCAATATTTTTAATTTAAGTATCAATTCTTGGATACAATAAAGAGTACATCTTACTACTAGAGTACTTACTTTAGGGAAGCTCATAAGAATAAGGGCTCCCTACACTTGGAAAAAAGTATTAAATCCTTGTGATAAATTCTCTCATGTGGGTTGCTACCAGCTTTTAGTAGATACAATTTAGTAGATAAATTTTATGTTCCAAGACTATTGTTCGATATAAATCTCAAAATACGACTTTTTAGAATCCTATTTCACTCAGATGTTTTTTCACAGATGAATTTAACCGCTGATCTGTGAACATTAAGATTTACAGTAATTAAAAAAAAGAAAATAATTATTCTTAATCTATCGAATTTTTTTTTGAGTAAAATTTAGCTTATTAGAAGAATTTGATAATTATGTTTATTCAAATGCACATGATACTATTTAATTTCCAATTATTTTGTTTTATTTCTTCCTCATCTGTAAATTAATTTTTTTTAATTATAATTATTCACTCTAATCGTAACTAATTTTTATTATTTTCAATTTAGCGAGTTTGATGCGATTTGAAGAATTTCAAAACCAAGTTTACCGAGTGCGAGTTTCGTGCAAGCATCTCAAGCACGTAAAACAGAGCAAACACGATCAAAGAAGTAAAGCGAAAGTACACAACAATATCTCTAAAGTTTAAAGTCTTCCACGCGTCTTCTCTCATCTGAGTTTGAGGATATTATGCAAAGGAGATTATAAACGGTTGAATCAATAAATAGCCTCAAGAGTTTACCGAACTACATTAAAGTAATAATAATAATAATAATCATAATAATCATAATAATAATTATAGCAATAGAAATTATTTATCCATACATGTGCCATCTGTTTTTATACATCACTTTTCTACAATTACTTCTATTTAATAAACAAACAAAAATGCTCATTTATTTAGAGTAAGTCAATAAACTTTGTTGTCAAAACTCTTAACGCATACTCAATCAAATTATAGATTTTATAAGAATGTTTATAAGTGTATATTTTAATTACTTTAAATTTATATTTTCAAATAATATATATCAGACTGTATTTATTGACCGATATTGTTAAATGAATTTATTTTGAAAACTATTTAAACTAAATGTTTTATATATTTATATGTAATAAAAATTGTGTAAATAATATAAATAAAGTTGAATTTTACTTATGTATAATTAAAGAGTAATTAATGTGAGTGGATAGGTTTAAAAAATGAATAGCTTTATACATAAAGTGTCTCATGTTACCTCATCTTGTACGTGCAAGTCCGTGACATGAGCTTGAGGGAAAGGGCGAAGGTTTTCCCTAGTGTCCCTTTTCAACCCTCTTGACACTCGACGACTCCCGAATGGTTACGCTGCATTAACTGCTACATATGTACGTACGACAAGTAAGTATGCGTACATACAATATATATATATATACATAAATGTATGTATATATGAACATCGAAAGAGCAGTATTTCCGATCGGGCTGTGTGTGCTATTGTGTCTTCTCGGTGATGCCAACATCGAACATTACATTAGCGTCAGAATGACATGATTCAATACGACAGGGTACTTTGGTTCACAGCCTAATGGTCCATCAAAACATATTAATGTCATTTGAATACCATTAAAAATACGAGTACCCTCAAAATACACCGCTCTTATTTGCGGATCAGTTATTTTTTCCATAAATATTTATTTGCGACCAGTAGCATTTTATTTTAAATATTATTTTCCTAATAATAATATTTTTTGCTAGAGGTATAACTGTTTTTTGACGTCTTCATATTTCTAGAGTTTACAATGCCGATGGTTTTTTTTTTATTTCTCTGAAAAGCAGCTTTTGAAATATTCTCGAACTATCAATTGATACATTTTTTATTCCTCTATTCAACCAAGTCAGAAGCTTCAGAAAATTTATCCAAGAACTAAAAATAATTTAAATGCATCTTTAAAATTTTTATAAGTTGAACAAAAGTTAAAAAAAAAGTAACTTACTTTGTTGGAATAATTAATAAAAACTGTTTTCTCGTTATTCAACATAAAATATTATTTTATGGGAAAACTTTGTAAGATATATACTTGGGTGGGTTATCTTCAGTTCAGTACTCAAGATCTAGAGTAATAACATTCGTGATGGCACGTATTCGTGGCTCTGTTCGTACAACAGCATCTGTCACTACTGGTTTTCGAGATATTGGAATAAGTGAACAGACGGTGCTCACGAGTCTGCTACATTTTCATTTTGTATAACCGCGGGCTGTTTTCCCGAAACTTGTACCGTATGCCAGGTGAAAAACTAAAAATATTTAAGCTTTTGTTTTCTGCACAGTTGATTTTCGTTGACTTAAAAAAACCTATCGTTCAATGTATAAAACAACTTATACATTATATAAAACAAGTATTTTCAAATAAAATACATACCTCGGAAAATAAAACTCAAGTGTACTCATTTGCCCAATCGATCATCTCTCAACATATCACCTTCTTGCTCATCGATTATTTCACATCTTGTTTTTTTTTTTTTTTTTTAATTTTCCAAGTGCACTTTTAAATATTTTCAATAATCTGGTGTAAATCCATGCGTGTATTTGATCAATCGAAGAACCTCAAATCAAATCATTGATTTCAATGCGCATTACTCTGCGGTATTTCGAGCTGAAGATATCAAACGATTCACTCAACTCCGAGTTCTATTCATTTGAATATTCTGTGAATATAAATCAATCCAAAAACAAATAAACGAATAAGTATAATTATGCAGTTAAATTTAAAATTGATTAAATTCAAGAATTTAATTGTCGACAGTTATCTATTGAGTTTTATTCATTCATTTTATTTTATTTAATATTCATAGAAAAGAAGCTTACCGAAAAAAATAGACAGATTGGATATCGGTGATGACATTGACAATATAACGCTGAATTACAGCTCAGTTGCATAGAACCATTTCAGTGCAGCTTAGGCAGATGCAGAGGCACTCATAGTGATTATTTTTTTATCCTACTGATAAAAGATAAATATTCGGCATGAAATGGTTCGTTACGTATCACACCAAGTGCGTTTGTGTTTAGTTCACCAGGCTAAAATAAAAATAAAAATAAAAGAATATAAAATAAAAAAAGGGCAAATGAAAAAAATTTTAGGATGAGGATGAGTTGAAAAAGGAAGGATGTAAAAATAAAAAAAAATGATTAAAGTGTCACCAGTTGGTATCAGACGAGCTTTGAATTGTTAAAATGACAGGACTTTAATAAAAATGCTAGAGGAAATGAAAGAGAGATGTGAGGTTGGAAAAATGACAAAACGAAGCGAAAAAAGGCAATGATAAAAATGAGGTGCTCTTGAGACGATAGTAAGAAAACGGAAGGGAAACTGGGGACAGTTGAATTGGCAAAGTATATACATATAGAAAAAAAACACCCAGCAGACGACGGATGGTCATGTTTCCGTTTCTAAAGAAAAGTAATATTTCCGTATGATTTATATGCCGGACGTCGTCGTTCTCGTTAATAATTCAATTTTCAATCTGGTCTTAATGCTCAACTTGACTACTTTTTCCAACTTAAACTTTTATTCTTTTTTCTTTTATTACTTTCTTATTCTTATTATTATTATTCAAGTGACTTTTCGCAAGATTTATTTTGTAAAATGTCATACCTTAGCGATATCAAGATCGAGATCGAAGTAATTTGTCCTTATTTTGTTGCTCAGCGAGCATTTATTATTAATCTTTCATTTTCTCCAGCTCTTGTGTGTCAATAAATTTTATTTATTATTTATCGTTAAATAACAAGTTGCTATTCGATATCTCTCTGTATAAAATAAATAGATTGATATTTAGTACTTACGTGCGATGCATCGTGAATCATGATATATTATCAGTAAGCTGATTATTGTATTCGGAAAAGCAATTTCGCATTGACGTCCCAGACGTCAGTTTCTCAGCCAATTGCCGTAAGACTAATTGAGACTAGAGTACCTTGTCACCGAGGTCGAGAATTAATTTTACTAATTAGAAATACGAACTTTAACGTTGTCAGATACCTCTTAGCAAATAATTTAATTAATGTTTCGTAGTTTCCAATATACGTATACATAATTGTTATCAACGTCCCGGCCTTGACGTTTATAATTGTTTTAATTACTAGTTATTAAGTTTTATTGTAGATAACTATCAAACTTTACCGTTGTTAATAAACAATTTAATCAGGTGATCTAAATTTTGATAGAAGAAACTTTTATTCATCTGACGGTTTGACGGTTACTCGGTTGTTAAAAAAGATTGCCAACGATTAGTGGCGCCACCTACTTTTTTCATGTTTAAAAGTTATTTACCCGCGCTTTTTCCGCTTGATTCTTATGATTCTGGTTTACAGACATTTGTAATAACATTAAAGTTAGTTGTCACTTGATTATTTTTTAATTTTGTTTATAAATTAAATTAATTTTAAAAAATTGCAATTTTTAATTTTTTTAAATTTCTACTAAAAAAATGTCAATTTTTTATTCTTATTTTTTTTTGCCATAATCTATTTGTTAACAAAAGTTCTAAAAATTATGAAATGTTTGCTAAATTAATTTTTATATATTTGTAAGTATATAAATAAAAAATTATTAAATCTGTCATTAAAAAAAAGATAATTTTTAATTATTTTTCTAATAAAAAATATTTATCTTGATAAAAAAAAAAAAAAAAACTTGAATATACTATGATAGTAAAAAAGAAGTAAATATTTAAAAGTGGAGTCAACCCTTTTAATTTTCATTTTTTTAAACAGAATTTCTATTTGATTCTATTGATATATTTTTTTTTGAAAAATACATAAAAAAATTAATAATTAAAAAAAAAAGAGTTAATTATTACAATTTTAACAAATTTAAAAAAATTTATAAACTTTTTAGAAAATTGTGAAATTCAATTTTTTTTTTTTTGGGTTCGTTTTTTTATGTACTTCTTAAAGAAAATGTATACAAAAAATATCAAAAAAAGATAAAATAGAAATCCAAAAAATGAAAGCCAAAATTTTATCCAGCTTTTGAAGGCAAAAAGCTATCGAAATCTTTATTTTTTTCTTTCACGACATTTTTCTATCAGAAATCCGCCGTAAAAACAAGCAGAATAAAAACAAAATTTGAAAATGTTAATGGAGTTGATCCCACTTGTAAATAATTACCAAAAGAAGAAAACATTTAAATGAATTCATACATTAAAAAAAAAAAAAAAAAAAAAAAATCTCTTCATACATTTTTTATTACGAATCGTTTATTTAAAAAATAAACTAACGAAATTCTACTTCGTTCGGTATCACGAACGTACTACGTATAAACAAATTTTTTATCTTCATAAATAAATTACATATAATTATCATCAATTACATGAAAATAACCAGAAAAAATTTCCATGCAATTTTCTACCTGCATTAAGGTTGTTTATTTTAAAATCTGAAAAATTCATTAAAAAAAAAGAATTTAACCCTCTTTTTTTTTTAAACCGTCAAACTCAGAATTTTTCCATCATAATTTATTTCACAAACGGTCAACGTCCGCTTACCTCAAGGTTCCTTTTTACTAAAATAAATCCTGAGAAATTGCATGTCTTTTTTATACCTAAAAATTTGAATAAAATAAAATAATTAATTTATTGACTGGCAAATTTAAAATTCATACGTATTATACTTACTTACGCTTATCCTTTTTATTTTTTGTGCAGATATACTTTCCCCCACGCCCAGCACCTGCCACCAGAGGTCTCTTACCGGCACCAGCAACGAGTACGCGGGATTTAAGATAATATATAAGAAGATCTTAAATATTATCTTACCAGCATCCAGCAAGTAACTTTTACTAATATACTTAACACACAGGATTCAACCTCGCCTGTTCTTGATTGTCGGTTGGTGGGGCACTCGGATGAGCCAGTTCTTAGCTCTTTCACTCCCTAAAAAAGACAAAGATAAACATCTTGAACTAAATGTCATTCTGTACTTAAACCTTAAATACTTTCCTTGTTTTATCCGTCCATTCATATAATATATATTTACGTATATATAAATATAAATTGCCTGTAAGTTTTGAAAATTTAAATTAAGTAATTTTTAATTTCAAAATTAGTTTCTATTATTATTGTAATTATTTATTTGCTCAGTTGGTTTAATTTCTTCTGCTTGTAATACATACTTAAATAACTTAGTAACAATGCATTTTAACTTTCAGAACAGCTGTAATTGAAGGATGAAATTCCGAAATACCACTTCCGGTTTTCAAAAGTTTCATTTGACCTGGAACAAATAACTAGAGTAAACAAAACAAAAGAGAAAAAACATTGAATTTAAGTGAGAATAAGAAGTTTTAAAATTATTAATGTCATTAAAGTTAGCCGATGTTCTAAATTTATTGATTTTTTTTTTAATAATTAAATTAAAATTAAATAATATTTTTAAAAAATTGCACTTGCAGTTTTCGAAGTTTTTTACACGTTCAAATTTTTTTTTATTTTTTTGTAATAATTTTTTCAAGTTAAAAATTCAGTATCACAGTATATATTTTAAGATTTTATTTGATGACACACCTTTCACTGAATATGTTTCTAAAACTTCTTATTCTCACTTAGATTCAATGTTTTTTCTCTTTTGTTTTGTTTACATAACACTGAAGTTGACAGATATTAAAAATTTTTTTGGAATTTTATAGCAATTAAATTATTAAAAAAAAATTAAATTAAAAAGTTTCACATGTAAAAATTAATAAAAATTACAAGTGAAAATTTTTAGAAGCATTTTTTTATTGTAATTAATTCATTAAAAAAATTTTTAAAATTGACAGCTGACTGCTAACTTCAGTATTATTTGTTATGAAAATGAAGTTAGCCGACAATTAAAAATTTTTTATTGAAAAAATTTTAATAAAACAATTAAAAAAAAAAAAATTTCACACGTAAAAAAACTTGAAAAAGTACAAGTGCAACTTTTTAGAAATATATTTTTAGTTGTAATTTAATTAATAAAAAAAATAAAACTTTAACAACCGGAAGTGGTATTTTGAAATTTATATTTTGTATATATTTGTTAAGAATTTTTTATTAAAATTTATATATTTTTTATTCAAATTAAAAAAATGATTAAATGTCTGACAATTTCACAAAATCTCAAAAAATATTTATCATATTTTTGAACAAAAAAAAAAAATTCTTAAAAAAAAGAAAGAAATAAAAATACAAACCTGAATATTATTATTTTTATTATTAGCGTACGTTATGCAAAGTCTCGTCTCGTGCTCGTGGATGTGCATGCGCGGGATTTGACTGTAGCAGGAACTTATATCCAAACGGCGCCACTCGTTTCTGTTATTGACAGCGGGCGCGCCGTCTCACGCTGTTGTGTTGGAGCAGGATCCGACCGTGAGGACAAGAGCCGAGTAGAGTGCAGAGTGCCGAGTGGATAGGCAGAGAAGCAGGAGCAGTACAGATACAGAGACGGTCGAGGCCAGCGAGGAGAGGTGCCGAGGATTTCCCTGTAGACGAGCTACGAATAAACTGTACTGTAGACTGCAGACAGCTGTAGGCAGCTCACTCGCGTGCAAGGTTAGATCCTACAACGCAGTACACCACGCTTAGTACTATATAATACGATAATATTATGTATTTTATTTACGAGTTGCACAAATAATTATTAATACGTGACGTTCATGTGTACCGGTGGTGTTATTATTGTTAGTTATTGCTATTAGGTATGTACATGCTTTAATTGTAATTATATGTGTGCTGTTCCTCGCTCGAACATATTTACATTGTTAAAAGTTATTATTTTTGTTTAAGTGGTGAGTACGGGATACTATACGCTCTACGGGACGATGTTATTTTTGGCTGGATGAATGGCGGGAAGTTTTTGTTTTTTGTGCACATGCGAACGTCTCAAGATCAAGGGTAAGTTTGTTTATTTTATTTTACTCCTTTTTTTGTCACTTATTTTCGTTTATTTATTATGACAGTGAAAGTTACAGATTTATCAGAGTTTTATTTAATTATGTGACAATAACACTGAAGTTGACAGATTTTAAAAATTTTTTTAGAATTTTACAGCTATTAAATTACTAAAAAAAATTAAATTAAAAAGTTTCACAGGTGAAAATTATGAGAATTAATTTAGCAGCTATTTAATAATTTTTAGAATTTTTTAACAAATAAATTATGACAAAAATAAATTGACATTTAGAAATTTTAAAAAATTATAAATGCAATTTTTAAAAAATAGTTTTTTTGAAAAGATTTATTTGTTAAATAAAACAAAAAAAATATCTAGTGGCTGCTAACTTTTATGTCATGTGAAAATAAATAAAACTTACAAGTGAAAATTTTTAGAAGCATTTTTTTATGGTAATTAATTTGTTGAAAAAATTTTTAAAATTGACAGCTGACCGCTAACTTCAGTATTATATGTGACATTGTTTTTAATTATTTTTAAAAGTTAAATAATCAAAGAAATAATTAGTTTTGATTATTAGCTCTTTAGAATTTTTAAAATATTTGATACACAGAAAGAAAAAAGTCTTGAGTCAAGCGTAAATTTTTTTAAATCAAGAACATCTTAAGGAAGACTGAAAATTTCTTGAATGAAGTTGAAATTTTTTGAACAAAATTAAATTTTTTTAAGCCAAGAAAATTTCTTCTTGCTTCAAAATAACTTCAGTCTTCCTTATAATTTTCTTAATTCAAGAAAATTTTTTTTTCTGTGTATTAAATAAAAAAATCTGTATGTAGGTCAAAATTATTTTTGTATAAAATTTGAAATTCATTTTTCATTGATAGTTTATTTATTAAAAAATTGTTCATAAGTCTTTTATTTTTACTGTCGATAAGTATGAAAAAACATAAAAGTTTAAGAAAGTTTTATGCATGTTATTCTTTTTAAATTCTTACTTTAATATATGGGTAGAACGAAAAAAGGTTCCTTTTCTTGATAGCTTGAGGGTAAAAATTTATGAAGCTCAGAAAAAATTGTTTCCTTTAATATCTTGTATCCTATTAGTTTTCTCGAGTTTGATAATATATTTTTGAAATTATTTCTTAAATAATTTAAAAAAACACAACCATCCATAAAAAATAATAATTGAGAATTTATGGAATTATAATGATTTAAATACGAGTATTTTTTATTAAAAAAAAAAAGTGTTGTGAAATTCTTTATTTTCAAAGCGATGAAAAAACTAAAAATCTAAAACTACTGGATAATTTGCGAAGTGAAAGCTCAAAGTTTTTTATTTTCTCAATTTACGTTTGTAAACAAACTCAACTTCAACAGAAAAAAAATCGAGTGGTTAGTCTTTAAAGTTTATTTTATTAATTATGTATATTGAAAGTAAGTCATTTTTTTTTTGTTTTTTTCATATTTATTTGAGATTCTTTAAGAAGTTGGAGCATCAAAGTTGTAAAATGTTCCATTTCCAGCAGTGGTTTGGTTAAAATTTACGAAACGGAACTTTAGTGGTCGAAGAGATACGTGCAATGGCTGTACGAGGGTCATGCTGAAATAGCACATACTCCAATGCAGTCAGCACGACTCTTCTTTTAAACTTTTTTGTCTGTTCCTGGTAACCATTTTTATCTTGTTTTTCTTCTTCTATTTTTTCCTTTTAATCTTTGCCCTGTACAACTAATAAACGAGCTTTAATGTTACGTGTCGGGCAAGAGAAATGAGAAAATGGGAAATGATAATTGCCATAAATTAGCGAGTTACCTTTTACTTTAACACACATCTCGTTGAATTACTGCGCCGGCATCGTGTGCATTTTAATGGATATATAGATATAAAAGTGTTAAAGTACAACCGGGTATTTGGATCTCGGGTGCATAACATGAATAAATAAATTTTACAAAAAGTTTAAATACACATAGATATATACAGGTATGTAAAACGCAATGTGAGTTTTAAAAGTACTGATAAAATGCCCAAGTGCCTAGAGACTCGGATAAAGAGGAAAAGAAGGACCAAAAAAGATTTTTGTTTCAAAGTGAATCCACTAGAATAATGTTGTAATTGAAATAAAGTTGATGTGACTGGCGAGACTGATTTATGTCAGTTATAATATGTAAGACATGCATATAAATTACATTACATTATTCACAGTATTATGAAAACTGAATTTATGTGATTTATTTAACTTTGTTGCTCCATATATTTTTTGAACTTCTTTTTTTTTTTTACTTTTTGAAAACTTTTAAATTTACACTTGAAAGTTGTAAAAAATGATAACTCTATAGTTTAACTGATATAAATTAGATACGTTCAAAATAGTTTGGAAACTTACTTTTTTGTTACTATTTAATTAATTTAATATTTTGGAATAAAAAATATAACTTTTCAGTTATTTTAAAATTTTTCTTACTTTTGAAAAATTTTTTTCGATTTTAATAATAGAAAAATTTTTTTTTTCAATTTTACTCCAAACCCATTCTATTAAAAAAGAGTAATAAAATATTATCTAAGTAAACTCAAGTTATCGTAACAATGAAAACAATTTTATCAGTTTTTATAGCCACAGTAAAATTAATTCAAGACTATATAACTTTTCGATCAAATTACTTATTATTATCACTCATTAATGAGTAACAATCGAAATAGTAATACGTACTTGATAAAGTTTTATCCTTGAAGCGTAAATTGGATGTATAAGTTTTGTTCCAAAGCGGATTAAAATAATAAAATAGTAGCTTAATTCTTTCCCGTTAAAAGTTAGTAATATTTCCATACAATAGTTTGGTTTTATTCGTATCCCGGGCATCGCGATAGTTATGGAGTCTCGATTGCATTTCAGAAGTGGGTTTTCGTTGGGGAGTCTTATGACTAAACATCAAATCGGGACGTGCAACCGCTTGGATGAATATTCAAAAGGCAATTCAAATTTCTTCCTTAATTACCTTGAGATCTATTTAAACTTCTCCCTTGCTTTATTCTTCTGGAGAGATTGTATACATCTATATACAGTGGAGAGAGGTACATTGCTTTGGTAATACCGGTGCGCTATATAATACTCATTTTCCAGTTTCATTCGAGCTACTTTGCCTGTCTCATCACGTTAAACCATATCACCGGGCTTTTGTTCTCTGATTAATGTATGCAACAATTTTGAAATTGTAATAATCTTCAAGAGCCTTGTCGTGCTACGAGCTATAAACTATATATTCACAGACAGAGATTATAAGAGATAATAAAGATGATAAAGCTTAGTTATAATTAGTTCACGAGTATGATTAAATTTTCAGGTATTTACTTTTAAATCTCTACTTTGTTCTTGTTTATCTTTTATATATCTCACAAAAGTTCTTGTAAAATTAATACTCCTATCAAAATATAACTCTACGGTTATTTTCACTTTTATAGGCAGCTTAATTCGCTATTAGATAATTAGTCAATTGATGAGTGATTTAATTAAACCGCAGGATTTTCTCCCCGGGGTATTTGAATGATTCAAAACATTGCTCTGTTTTTGTTTTAATTAATTTAGTTTATAGTAAAGCTTTGAATTAAATCATTGAATTTCCGTCAGAAATTTATTTTTTTGTTCTCTCAAGCAAATCGATTTTCGGCGTACAAATTTAAAAGAAATTTTTTTACCTGGAATGATTTTCAAATATTTTACACAATCATCTTGGTGAAAAAATTTTTCCAGTTTAATTTATAATTAAACTTTTTTAAATATAAAAAAAATTAATCATTTTTTCGTATCAAATATTTAAAATTTTTTTTTGAATTAAAATTATTTATTAATTTAAATAAAAATTTTTAAATATAATTTTAAAAATATTTTTTTTTTTTAAATAAATATTCGTTGATGTAAAAAGTTCATAAACCTGAAACTAATCTCGTATTTTAATCTCGGAGATGGTAAAATATTTAAGTTGATGAGGTAACTTTCTATATTATTTCATATTTATCTAGTGTACCGGTTTATGTATATTTATTTAACCAGGAACGCGATTTAGTTTTTCGTCTTGTCTCTACTCCGTATATTCTAAAATTTATTTTTAGAAATTCAAATCTTTATTAAAATTTGATGGTTAAATTTTGACGAAATGAAACACCTTGAACCTCGTACCAGGGATGTGTATCTTCATTTTGGTGGTGAAGTAAAGTGCAATATTATATTTTAAACGAGTTTATTATTACAACCTAATTAGACTTACTAAACTAAATCGAGTACGATATAAGCCAACAAGGACGAGATACATTTAATAATAACTCCATCTTGTTTACCCTTGAGCCACATTCTGTCGATTTAGTTTTTCCTGTTGGCAGATAAGGAACGAAAAAGATTAATGGAAAAAGACAGAGAGAGGAAAAGTACCAGTTAAAAAATAAAATAATAGAAGAGAAAATAATGTATATATAAAGGACTTGAAACGAGGACTTTGGCCTATGAAATTCCACGCGAATTTTCTCTACAAAGGAAGTATATACGTCTGGTACAGTGTACCGGCGTTTGAAGATAAAAAAAACTCGCCGGATAGGTGAAAAAAACCTTTTTCTACTGCTGTGGAATTTTACTACTTTTATTTGTCAGATTGTCAAGGGTCTTTGGGCGTTACACAAGGTCTTATACCTGCCACGTAGATTGCTAGCAAAAAACTGCTTTGTCTAACTTTACTTATGGCTCGTACATTGTGTACCTTTGTGTAACACTTTATTTTTCGTTTTCAATATAATAGCTTTGATATATATTAACAAACTACGTCAGGACAGCATAATTTAACGTTTAAATTGTGACAAACGATTTTTATAACTCAATATTTTGAAAATAAAATGAAAATAATGAGTACATTTTTCCTTATCGATTGATTATAGTTTATTATAATAAGATTAACTTATAAAGTCAATTATTTTACAATAGAAGCATTGAAAAGAATTAATTTGATTAAAAAAAAAAATTTTAAATCGAGAAAATTATTTTGAAGAGTTTAATTGTTTCGATTTAAGTAGAAAAATTCTTGAACTGAGAAATTTATATAGATTTAAGTAAATTTTCCTTAATTCAAGACATTTTTTTTTTTTTTTAATGTATATTCTTGAATCCTTAATCATTTTAATGAAGTGAAATGTGATTGAATATATTAATTCGCTTGAATACTAATGATTGATTGGGTAATAAAAGTGAAAATAGGGCAAATAGCAAAGCCATAAAAATCAACATTTAGTGACTGCAAAATGTAGTTAAGCAAAATGAAAGTTAACAGGTTATAAGCTAGTCATCCAATTACGACAATTAGACTACTTATTCATACTTTAACTTGATGGTAACAAATGTATTGAGTTTATAAAATTTCCGGAGAGTTTAAAACTTCTTAAGCAACCAAAAGTTAATGTATAGCATAGGTATATGTATATATACAACTTTCATTGTAAAGCGTCTCCAAAGTTTTCTTTGCCGTTCAAAGTCTAAAAATACCGAGTACCACAGGTTAATTTGTAACCGAAATGAAGATAGTGGAACGAAGAAAAAAGAGAGCTGCTGGTTATTTCGTTTTGATGTTTTTCATAACATTTATTTATTATATAGTACCTACTACGTACATATACATGAATTGAGTCACGTACAAACATTTCAGATGAGGATATAATTGGCTATTTGAGAGGCATTTTTCTTGATTTATTTTTCCAGTACAAAGGTACAAAAAAATAAATAAATAAAAAAGGCGTAAGGAGAAAGAAAAATAAAAAATGGGTGTGAAACAAAGATAAAGAGCGAAAAGGGAGCGTTGGAAGGCTGAATGCTGTGTATGTACTGTGAATGGTGAACACAGAGAAGAGAATCGGGTGGTTGGTGGTTGGCAGTAATAACGAGGGAGTTGCCAGCAGTTGCCAAGTTACACATCGCAGACTGGCGTGGAATAAAATTGGCTGGACTCTGTTGGTAGTTGGTACATACTCAATACTACTTGACTCGGGTTTGGTGTACTGATGCTGATGCTGATACCGGATGGTGATGCTGGAGCCGGTTTTTATTTTCGCAAGCTGCTAAGTCTGAAATAAAAGTGGCCAAAGGGAATAAATGGCGAACGAATTAAAGAGACGACATGCACACCTACCATCACGTCCATTCACCGAAAGTTATTGTGACTTTTAAAAACACCAGGCTTGCTCTTTGCTCGGACTCGAATTGTATATATTGCATAGCTTTTGCCGAAAAAGTCTTCCCCGTAGTTACGTCGATGATCAGCTCGATTAGAGGACATGGATACACACTCATTAGACATTCCAAATTGTGTTGGTGTGTGCTGGTGTTTATGGAAGGATAACACATTTTATTTGTCCATGTGTATGTTGGCTGCTGGATCTGGATTGTGGATCGTGGATTGTTGAGGGCATCTGCTTGCAAAAAAGTTGTTTCTCGTTGGTCCATTGGCGTAAACGAGCGACTATACTCATTGCTCAGACCGGGTAAGAGTTTCCGGGCCACCGAGAAGGAAAACAATTTCTCTTTCTTGCTAAACCATTTTGATGTTAAATTATCCGGATCGGAAATTTAACTGAAAAAAAAATAAAACAAACTTGTTTTTACTGGTAATGAAACTTTTTACCGGTGATGTTGTGTACTCCAAAAATCGGATGTTTTCAGTTTTAAATGAATTTATTTTTAAAGTTTCAATTAATTTATCAGATGTTTTTATCAAGTTGGTTCTTTGTTTTGTAGAGGATGATAACTGAATCTCCAAACCCCAATATTAATAGATAATAATAATAATATTAGCGATAAGCTCATTTCTGCTCTGTTACGATAACGTTTTTCGTGAAAGTGCTAAAATTTTCCTAGTGGCGTTACTTAATGATGTGATACAAAATTATCGATATAGTTGATTTAAAATTTTCATAAATAAGTTTTATTTGATATTCTTTATGGAAATTTAAATCAAAATTTAATTTTTTGGCTTGAAATTCATTTCAAAAGTAATTGACAAAAATGTTTTTAAGTACTTAAATTTAAAAATTTAATTCTGCATTAATTTTATCATTTTACAAATTTCTTATAAGTACTACAAACTAAATCCCCTTCAAAGTTCATTTAACTGTAAGAGAATCAAGCAAATAAAAAATTATCCACTTTGTGATTAATTCGTGTTTGCTCTGCAAATTTTTTTCATAAAAATGCCAACGCTGGAAAAAAGATAATTTTTGCAGTATTTAAAGGAAACAATAAAATTCTTGATGACCGAGTGGTCGGATAAGAAAATAACTCAGTATCGTTTCGTTCGAAAAAGTTGAAACAATAAAAAGGCCGCGTGACAATTGGAGTATGATAAAAGGTTTGGCGATAATTTACGATAAAATAATTGAGTTTTGGTGTGGATGGAAAAAAATACAAAGATAATTTTGTTTCTTTAGCCCGATTTAAGAGTTTCTTGCTACGCGGTTGCGGGTTTTCGGGCGATACGAAGCCAAGTGACAGATGGCGAAGCCGATAGCGTTTACGTTAGTATGGTCTTGGTTGGGTACCTTAAGAAAATAAGACTTCTTGCTTTACTAAGCTTCCTCTGTACGTTTAATACTATTCACACATATACGACAAACCCGCATATGAGTGTATGTTTAAAGTGAATCGGTTTAGCTGGCTCACCAGACAGCTAAAAGTATACTTGGCAATTAGTATGTGTGGCGAAAGCCACATTAAAGCGCACACCATATCCGTGTGCGGTCTCAATGGATCCCCTTTTATTCCTTTTTTAAAGATATGCTCAAACTTTACCTTTTACTTTTTTCTTCTTTTTTATCTTCTTTACTATAGACATTCTTATTATCTCTCATCGCACGTTTTACAGAATGGAAGAAATACCTATTACATTAGCGAGATCGTCACACTCTTGAACATTTTTATATCTTTTTTTTTCTTACACTAAAATTTAAACAAAGAACTTTTGTCGCGCTTCGTTCATACATCACTTATATTAATATTATTATATTTTGTTTCTCTATATTGCATTAGTTGTATTTAATAGCCCGTCTAAAAATATAAAAAATGTGCTTTACTCTCTTAACTTGTAAAATGAACACCATAATGGCGCGTTCACTTTAAATTATTTTTGTTATTGTTACATTGCTCTAATATGCTATAAAAAACATCAAGTTATAAACAGGATACTTTTATTCACAAACTTTATATCACTTTAAATTTTTTACTCGAGTTATTTGTGTAAAAATATTCAATTATAAAAATTTTTCAGAGGGATTTAATTTTTTTGTTTTTTAATAAATTTAAAGTGTAAAAATATATTCATTTTATTTTCATCCTAACAAGAGAAAAATTTAGCAAGGAATTTTATTGCTAGGTCACATTAAAAAACTTTGAGATCGGTTTTCTGTGCTTCTGTCTACGCCTTTCGTTGTAGACGCGAGTGGTGGAAGTAAGAAGATATAGGGATGCTTTTGCAGGTTCTCTTTGCTGGGTAGTACACTACGTAACACTATACTACTTTACTACGCGACTCTGTTAGATTTCTCTCGTATTTCCGGATTCCGAATTAACTTTAGTAAACTCGGATGAAGTTGAATTTTCCTTTTTTTTTTTGAGTTCACGTTCACGGACAAACCCTGGCTGTCACTGACCGCAAGACTATTTCGCGTTTTCTTTTTTTTTTTTTTTTTATTTTATTTTATATTTTTTTACTCATCAAGTTGAAACAAAAAATAAATGAACATCTCGTAATTACCAAGTGGGAGTGACTTTTTAAGTAGTCAGTGAAATATTAACAAGTACGTACTTAAAAGTAAGGGCCGAATGCTCATCGTGTAGAACATAACTCGCGATTTAGTACTCATCTCCACTCAAATACTTTTTTATTCAGCTAATAGACTCGAACATTTTCATGTAGAAGTACAAATAACCAGCATAAACATTTTTATTCATTCATTTTTATTATTATGTCTACAGGCTACAGGTATGCATTTGCATACACAGATCTGATTTATCCCCATTTTATTTTTATTTATTATATTTAAAAATAAAGTAAAACAGAGTTTTTGCCGTTATCTCGAATGAAATATCATCAGCTAATATATGAATACAATTTCGATATTGCTTGTAAAGAAATAGAGCGCATTTGCGCTTGAATAAACAGAACGAATCCGCTTACTGTTTGAATGTTTGATGCCAAATCCTCTTTGTGTTCATTCTTGTAGAATTTCTCTAATATATACATATAAAACACACACGTATATACCCTCAGACAACTTTATTATTTCATTGAAACAATAAATATTTTTCTGTTTGAATTTTCATATTAAGCCAATTCATACAAATTTAATTTTTTTTAAAACAAATCCTTGATATTTGTAACGTAGATATTTTTTTTAATTCATTTATTAATGTTGTTTTGTACCAACATATTAAAAATATACTTCAATATATATTTTTTACAATTCAAAATTTTTTAAATTACTTTAATGATAAAATTTAATTTCGTTTTAGAGTCATAAAAAATTTTAATTTTATATAATTACACAGATAATCATTTAATTCCAAACAATCTCAAACTTAAGCTGCATAAAACTTCCATATATTTCACCCTAATTATTACCGGCGCCGGGAATCGAACCCTGACTTTCCGGTTACCAGTTATGTGGCTTCGCTCGAGGATTCCAACAATGCCTCAATCCATCATACTATCATATTATCGATATTATAGTCATTACACAGTGTTTCAATTGATATTTATTGGCCTAAAAAATTTTCAGATATAAAATATTAGTATCATAAGTTGTGATAGCAAAGATGTAAATTTCTTATTCATGATACTCAATTCTGGTATCATAAATGTTCTAACGTTTAATCTAATGTTAACACGTCAATAAACATTGTTATTACCATAATAACAATGATGATTATGATAACAATGATAAAGACAAGTAATAATGCAGAGAAAGGTTTAGTTGCTGTATATTGCTTAGCAACGAAAGCTAACAGCTAACAGTAAATCGACGTATATATGTGTGTATATCGGTTGCACTTTCTCATGTAAAGTGATATATATCAATGCATGCTCTATCTCTATATTTCGCTCATTTCATATACATACTGAAGCTATATGTACACTTGATGGAACTTTGTACGAGCGTAAACTCTGTATGCACGTAAACCACATGGGGGTCTAGAGTCTGCTGCTACTGCTGCATATATTCACATATGTGTTTTCATTAATTCACGTGCATATATTGTTCGCCGTTTTACTGGATGAATAAATGAATATATTTAAATGTGATAAAGACAGCTGTTTGTTTGTTTCGCACCTGGATTAGCTCCATTATTATATGCGTCGCCAATTTTATTAAACTTACACCCATACTTGATTTATTATTTACTTGGGATCTCGTTAATTAATAAATATTTAATTAACACTGTACATATTTAGTGTTAACTATATAATATAATATATGCATGCATGAATAATAACGAAGTCCAAAAAATGGGTCACAATTTAAAAGTTTGCAATCTGTCAAATTAATTTTATGCAGCTTCGTTAAAAGTGGACTTTGCCAACAAAAAATATATAAATGTCAAGTAGGTTTTTTTTTTTTTTTTTCGTTGGTTTCAACGTCAATCCGGTAAAATGTTCACTAAAGTATGAATTTATAAAAAATTATTTCATATAAATCCGGGGAATAAAGTGCCGAGAGGTTTTTATATTGCACTAAGAGGATAAATATTCAAAAGAAAAGAAATGGCTTATTATTTTTATTATTTTTATCTCATTAATGTGCCCAAGTAATTGGTAGTTTACTTATAAGCATTATTAACGAGAAAGGAGATTTTTTGTTTGTGTAATAGCTTATTAAAAGTAATATAATACCCTTAAATTTATGTCAAGTTTATTTTGCGCATCATTATTTTGGTTATTACTTGTTGATATATCGATTAAAATAATTTTACAATTACAGGATGTAAAAAATTGATTTGTTGTAACGGATGCTTAAATTTAATTTTTTCTTTACTAATTATTCTCTAATTACCAAAACAAGTATTGTTGAATTTTAATAATATTACTTCAAATATCACTGCACTTCATTTTATAGACTTTGCTTGCAGATGCGTATAATTATTACGTGTCTACAAAGTATAACTTACTAATAACTTACAAACTTAACCCATTATAATACCGAATAATTGTTAAAAATATCATTTTTTTTTAAATTTTTCGGGTTATTCCCGACGAGACCGGTTATTGCTTGGTTCTTTGAACCCTCATCCGCTAGATTGTCTCTGAGCTGCAATGTTTGTTTTCGTTCTTTGTTTACCGCCGACGATGCAGTATAAGTTTGTAGTTTAGTTATAGCTGGTTATAGTGTATAGAAGAGCGTAGGATTACACATATGATAACAAAAAGACGTAGACATAGAACTAGATACAAATGTAGATGTTTACTCATCTTGTCTGTCTGCAGTCTTCAGAACGACTGACGGAGACAATGACCGAGCGGTGGCAAGTCCGTTTATGGTTCTCTACTTTCTACCCTTTACTTTCTTGTCTCGTGTCCATACCATGTCAACATCTACACATTACACGTTGGTTCTGCTCTTTCTGTTTCTGCATTTACATCGGTTTGGCGTACGGTTTGCCTCCAGAGTGTAACAGTAACACAACATAGATGCAATGCAGAAGCAGCCGGTTGCTTTTTCATTACATTATTTCCTTCCTACTTGGTTCGTAAGTATTAGTGTATGAACAGTACAAAAGTACATTGTTTAGCAGCGTCAAGCCGATGAGATGTCGAGCAGAAAAAAAAATCATGCAGTGATACTGCAATTTAATGCGCTTGTGACTTTTATTTCCGCGTGGTATTTTTGTCATTGATATTATATGATAGGTATAAAACATACAGGTTTATGAGTATTCCCTTTTTTTCATTCATTTTGATTGCATACTGATGGTTAATTGGTTCATGTACTTTTGGTGCCCCCTCACTGGATCGCTCACTTTGGAATTTTTTATTCGCGGTACACAGTATGGAATGATTGCCATTCAATAGCATGACAGTTTTAATTTCCATTTTCACAGTGCGGTTTTTATCCTTCTCTTTGTTGCTTTGACAATATAAATCAATTTTATATTACAATCAAATGTAATAACTCGTATTTTCATCATATTCCAACATTTTATTTAAATACCGCGACTCCTGTTTTAAATTTAAAATAATCCTTTGTCCAATCAGAGTTAGTTCGTTTTTTAATGCAAATATTAGGGGAAAATTTTACATGTTGAAAAACACATATGATTGTTGATTCACTCATTGATTTTATGAAAAAAAAACCGGTACCTAAAAATGGAAGTAGATTAATCAATATCAATGGATTTAATTTAATTTTTTTTATATATTACTAAAAAATTTTTTTAATATTTTAAACCCTCTTGCAGACAGTACAGATTATTGTGGTATAAAAAAATAGAAATTGAAGCTTATTGGATTAGTTTTCAATAAAACAGAACCTTCTCTACTTCGAATATAAAGGACTTTGATTTAATACTTTGTAAATTTTGCGAAATGTAAATTCGTTATTTTTTCATTATGACGCTAGAAATTTTAATGAAAAAAATTCAAAATAATTTTTCAATGAAGAAATTTCTGTAATTTTTGAAATTCTCATATTTTATTTAAAGCAAACAATACAAAACAATTTTTAGCAAAAAAGTACAACACCTAAAATTGAATAAAATTTACTGTAGAAATATTTTGAAAATTTTTGTTGCACAATTAAAAAATAATGGTGCAGTAATTTTTGTAACATACACAATAATAAATCCAATAAATATCGATGGACATATTTAATGGATACAAGTGCCGACAAGCGTTCAATTTATAATACACCCGAGGTAATTAATAAAATATAATATATTACTCTTCGGTGGGTCTGTCATTCTCACTTATACGTTAATGTTAAACTAACACATTACAGAGAATAATAGGCGTTGGCGAGCGCAAGTTGGCAAGTATATGCGGAAATACAGGAGCTGTGGGTCGTAAGGGGGATGTAAAGGGGTTGGTTGGTTGGTGTGTGCAAACAAAAACCTTTTCATGGACTTACCCCAGAGGCCATGTATACTTACCCTCGTTTGTTGTTGACATACGAGTGGCATTCGTTCGCTGTGTGCGACTGGGTCTCTCTCTTTTCAAATTTTTATCCTCCTCTCGCCCTTTAACTCACTCTTAACCTCATACCCTAAACATTTGTACACTCAGTGATTGAATTTCATTTTGCCATGTCCGTGGGACATATTTATGTGAATATATTGCAGTAATAACCGCGGTCCATATTCACATGTATATAAATAACTCCTTGATAAAATTCTAATTGCGTTTTGCTCGAATTCGTATTTATAATTAATAATTTATATATTTGTCGAAATGAATGATTATTACTGCGGGTTCGGGTTATAATAAAAAATCCACGACAGCTTTACTCTGAAAAGAACAAATTTATGGGCCACTCTAATTGTTAATACTCGTATAATTGAATTTTTTTGTTCTACACTTTTTAGTTGGGCTCCTCTTGTTAGAATGATGTTTTATCACACTTTTAACAGTATGAATTGCTGTAATTTTGGAGAGTTTGTTGGGAGATAAAGCAGACGGGGGTTGAACGAAAATTATCGGAGAGTATAAAAGATAGAACACCATGAGTTTAATACTGCTCAAGGCAAACCACTCTCGAATTCGTCTCGTCAAGGCCGATGTGCCACACGAGACTCTTGTGAGGTCATTGCTATTTTATTTTATTTATATGTTTTTTATATCCTCTCGTTGTTTCATGTTATTCGCTTTTTGTTCCATGCCACTGATCGCCCGAATGTATCTCACTGAATAAATCACTGCTATTTATATTAATGACTATCGATATTTAATGTTTAATTTAATTATACGTATCACTCAATGTGATTCGTTGTAGAGAGAAATTCAATTTATCGGAAAATCGATGTTCTGACACTGACTGAAGTTATATTTTTTTTTTTTTTAGAATTGAAGACAGGTCAAAATGTCAGAGAGTATTCGATTGTTTATTACTTTATTTCAATAACAGAAATATTATTTCATTTGATCAATTTTTAAAAAGTTTCTTCATCATTCATTTTTATGCTGAAGAAAATCAGTCAATATTTCATTTTTTATCTTAAGATTCATTAATATTTTAATTTAAATCTGAAGTACTGGTCGATTGATCTACGAGAAAAAATTTTGCAACAATTATCTCAAGTCTAAAGTTTAAATAATGTTGAGTTTTCATTGAAGCTTCCTCCCTACTATTAGGCTTTATATGAGAATAAAAAAACTTATTCAATGCAATTTCCTTTTTTTTCTATCGATGTGTACGTCAATAAACATGTAAAATTGAAGAAAAAATAGTTTGGTAAATTATTGAACTAAAAATAAATGTCAGATAAATTTCTTAAACGAGTAAGAAAAACCATTTTTACTTCAGAACTTTATACATCAAACATAAATTTCGTGTGACGAGGAGATTTAGAAATCGTGCGCCCCCTGTCAGAGATCTTGAAAACTATTTTTCATTACTAAATTACGCCTGTCTAATTTTAATATCAAGTCAAATATGGTCATAGATATGTAGGATATTTAGATTTTAAGAAAATTCGCAAAATCCGAAATTAAAAATTTTGACTCCGGACCATAAAAGTGGCCATAACTCCTAAAATAATGGCTCTAAATGCAATTTCAACCACTCTAAAGTGTTCCCCGGGCAATTTCCTACAAGACCTATAAGTTTTTTATACGGAAAAAATTTTTTTTTCAAAGATATTTGGACTTTAAGAAAATTCGAAAAATCGAAAATTCGAATTTTTAACTCCGAAACATAAAAGTGGCCATAACTCCTAAAATAATGACTTTAGGGGCAAAATAGGCCATTATAAATCGTCGAAAATTTCAAGTGGTGTTTCCGGATCTTTAGGTGAGCATAACTTTTAAAATAATAGTTCTAAATGCAATTTTAACCACTCTAAAGTGGTCCCCAGGCAATTTCCCACAAGACCTATAAGTTTTTTATACGGAAAAAATTTTTTTTTCAAAGATATTTGG
>JZSA01000126.1:0-17603 GCA_000956155.1 Cotesia vestalis
ATAAGTTTTTTATACGGAAATATTTTTTTTTTCAAAGATATTTGGACTTTAAGAAAATTCGAAAATTCGAATTTTTGACTCCGAAATATCTAGGTAGGCCGAGATATGTAGGTCATAGATACAAAAATTTAGGCACAAAATTTTCGGATATTGCCATTTATGAACATGTGGTTTATTTTTTTTTTATTTTACATTTTTTATTCTAGCAATATAAATTCTAAAGACGTGTGAAAACATTTTCTTTGCGTGATCCAAAAATACTAGACCATTAATCCATTAAAAGAGTTCCGAAATATTCCTATCCAACTAGGACATAAGAAAATCAACTTGATAGTTCAATTAATTAATTTTTTCCTTAGTTTAAATGAAACAACCAAAATTTGATCAATCTCGATAAATAATATATACAGCTGAGAAATTTTTCACACAAAGTTCGTACAATTTGTATTGAAAAGTTGGTCGATAAAGCACTGACAATATACCATTGTATACAATTGTAAGTACTCAATTATTGGCAACAAATATCAAAACCAGGTCAAGCAATGAACAAACCGTTTTGTCGTCAACTCAATTGTAAGTACATCTTTCACACGAAAGCGTAGTGTTGAATATTATTTTGAGCATGATATATATATATATAAATACAACTGCTCGGCTGTAAACTCATACCATAGAAGTTGTACGTGTAGTTGTATTGCGGGTTGTGGGTGTACTGATATCACGATCAAATACATATTACATATGTATTCCATTTGTATGCATGTATGTATATCTTTCCGCGACAAAGAGAAGTCCTCGGATAAGACGAAGAATAGAAAAAGATGAGTGTAACTCGTTTCCAAAGCCTCCAGGCATTTGAGTATGGAGTATGCTACACATATCCTCCGTATCCAACTCAGCAGTGAGTACTGAGCACCGAGAGTCAGACTAGTTACATGCATATCACGAGCTACGTCAATTTCAAATCTGATATATCCAAGTTTGGCTTCACACGCTTCTCGCGATTCTCTATTCCTACATGTATTATATATTTCTCCTTATATTATGTATATTATATCTCTCTACAAGATATATATATATATATATATATATATATATATATGTGTACAGATATTTATAGTAGATTATGCATGTTATTTTGCACAAATTATCGGTTATAATCCAGCTACATCACCTCCGAACATGATACCAGAGCTCCACAGCGATAATTTATTACATAATGACTCAATAGATTACTAGTTACATAAAGTCTCTTTTATTATGTTATTTAATTTTTTTTTTACTATTATATGAACCGTCTGGACTTTAAATGGATGATTTGAATCTATAGAGATGCAATAACTGAGTTTTCACAATATCGTGTGGTAGTTATGATTTATGATTAACGATCAATAATATTGTATAATATAGATCACGATTTTCACGAGACGATCTCGGTGTTTTCGTTGCGGCTTGTGGTCTATATTTTGTATTATTGGTGTGGATTTTCACATCACCATATTATTATTCTGCTTTGAGGGTATTAAAATGCAGGAGCAGGATTTTAATAGAAGATATTACGGAGCATCAGACGTCGTTATAAATATATGAAATAGAAAAATCTGAAAAATTAATGACTTAGTTTACTGAAGTGTTTATTAAATTCTTTATTTAATATTTGACAAAAATTCGTGTTTTTTACATCGTTTTGTAAAATATTAAATCCTGTTTCTCAAAACAGAAATAAAACAAAATCAGACATTTATCGAGTAATAAAATATTGGATTGGAAAATTTAAATAATAAATTTGTATTTAATCTTTAAAATTGCTAAAAAGTTGATATGGAATTTTTTTTTTCATTTCATAAATCAAACAGATTTTTTTTTATTCTGTATAAAATATCGAGTATCGAGATTTGATATTGGTTAATTACTCAACCAAAAGCAATATCAGCCGATTTAAAATCAACATTTATTCGGGAATATGAAACAGTTGAAATATCTGGGGATAACAGAGCAAACAATTTTTGAAATAATTGGTATTAGTGCAGGGAAAAAATAATATTTGAATATTTGTCGGGTTGATAAAGTTGTACAAGAATTTAAACTGTGTCAGAATTTCACGTGTACATGCGAATAAAAAATATTGAAGGTAACATTGAGTGGTAGTTTTTTTTTTTGGCTATTAATTTTTTATTCGCACATAATTTCTCTTCTGATATCTTTCATACTCGCTATCACTCGAATTTTAATGTCCCCGCATCGCGCTATTGCGGTTTCCTCGGTGCTTTATATTTTCAAACTTTATGAGCTGTCTTGCGGTCACAAGTTAAATAGTCCAGGAATGGTTTGGTATTCTTGCATATATATATAAATGTATGTTACACAAAAAATTTGGCCCTCTATATCTTATCGCACATACAATACGACCGCTTTGATAAATATATCCATGTGCAAGGACATAACGAGCGATAATAATTTGAATTTTTTACTCCTCATTTATTTGTTCTTCAGTAAGATAAAAAATAAAACAAAAAAAGGCAGTTGAATAACCATTATAAAAAATTGTTGAAGCGTTAAAACGTCGCTAAGTGTAAAAATTCTAGTGGAAAAAAACAACATGTACAGCACAGAGCGCAAGCAGAAGCGTACTCTGTACTCTGAACGCTCTTGTATGCCTGAATTGTCGGGAAAAATAGTAATCGACAGCAAGGGTGAGAGTAAAGAGAGATAAAGACAGGAATCCGCTTGGCAATTTTATCCCCTGGGGAACCCTTTCCGTTCTCGTTATCTCGATTCCGGGTATCCGCGTTCGATTCGAGCCCAGTTACGCGGAAATTTCCTGAAAACGACGACCAGAAAACTCCTCGGGTGGTTCTTCTCAACAGCCTTGCCTTGTTCTTATATAACGTCTAACAATTTATCTGCCTCTGTCTCTGTCTTTGACTACATCTCCACTTTTCGTCCTTATTCTTTCATTTTAATCCGGTGCGTTATCTCAAGGATGATCCCCATGACGCTCACGGAAAACTACCATTATAATCTTTATCGGTTTGATTGCTCGTTCTACTTAACTCTGTTAATTAATCCTTGATATCCTATCATTTTCCAGAGGTACGTTTTTTTCGGCTAATAGCTTTAATTATCTCCATTTTTATCTTTTTACCGATTTATTTTATCAAGTATTCTTCAACCAGATGGGCTTAAGTTAACTCAATGCGCTATTTTTAACTATCCAATATTTTGGTTGTACATTTTTGGGCTTTATTTAATAAATAATATTTATATTTAAGATGTTTTATTGAATAAATTGAATAAGTGTAAAAAAATAATTTCAATTTTTGATAGTCATTAACACACAGAAAAAAAGATTTACTTGAATCAAGTAAATGATTTTGAAGAATTTGATCTTTTTGATTTGAGTAGAAAAATTCTCAAACTAAGAAATTTTTCCTGGTTCAAGTAAATTTTACTTGATTTAAGAATTTTTCGTCTTGATGCAAGACAGTGAAACTCTTCAAAATTATTTTCTTGGCTTAAGAATTTTTCTTTTCCTCCAAGTTAATTTTTTTTTGCTGTGCATAAATTATTGATATCATAATTTTCTTTTTTTCAAAGTTTAAATTTAGGTGTTAAAGAATTGCACATCTATTTTTGGCGTTCGAATGAATACATATGCGTATTAACACGTCGCGAGTTATAAATTTCTGACCATGTTAGGTTTCTTTTTGTGTAAAGATTAAAGAGACCATAACTAAGCGTATTATAGAACAATGAACGTCATGAAATAAGCTATTTACTTTCTTTACACCTGATTTGATTAACTGGCAAAAAAAAAATTAAGCTAGCGGAGAATATTTCTAAATATATAATAGAATTCACGAAAGCTTTGGATCATTTTTTGATAAATGTGATACCTCTGGACAGAAGAAAATTAATTAAAGTTATTGTATACTTTTCATTTCTCGAATGAATTAAAAAAAAGCCTCTAGGGGAGCCGTAATTTCTCTAATTTAATTAGTCGGTCCATTTTTAATTACACTTTTTTGCATTGTCTCGCGTTTATTCGACAGAATGAGAAGAGAAGTTTACCTTTGTAAAACCACCGCGCGCTTCCTTTAATCCTCTTTTCTCATTTCATTTCTCTGTAGCCTTTCACATCCACTTTTTTCTGTCGCAAAACTTTGTACAAGAGAAATTAAATGGAACAAAAAATTTTATTTTATACGCATTTATATAGATATAGAAGCTTAATGATTACTTTTCGATAAATAAAACTTTTCTCAATGACTGAAAACTAATTTTTTTTGCTAAAATAATATTTTTTATTCGTGTCAATTTTTCCAAGGGTAATTTATCTACGTGACTTGTTTATACTTCGTGTCATAACATGTTTGTATAATTATATTTACAAGCTTGAAAATTCTATAATCACATCATACCACGAGGATTATTTCCCACTCAACTGTTAATTTCTCGTTACATTATATTTTTCATTTTAAATAATCATTACTAGATTCATTACTATCATATTGTTTTCATGTTTATATAATACTTTGGTGTAAATAAGTTATGTAAACATAGCAAATAATTGTTTCTGAGCTGTATATAATTACGGAATTACTTTTAATGATAATAGCTTCTTGTAAATTTTTAATTCAAAAATATCAAAAATTATATCAAATATTTGTGGCCATATTTTATTCTCAAAGTACTTCAATTAATTAATTATTTAATTTTTAATTTATTCAGCAACTTCAACTCTTCGTTTAATAATTATTTACAAATGCAATATAAAAAAAATAGAAATGTACCATTGATTTTTATCGATGAAAAATAATAAACTTAAAAAATCAATGAGATAAATAAATTTTTTTTTTTTTCTATTATAGTATTGAAAATTACAGTAAAATCAAATACTAACACTAAATTTAAAACGGTGCTGCAATCCTTCTGTGTATAAAAAAATATACATGTCAGTGATCAGTTGTTGCTGAATTACAGTTAATTCTAGCAAAGTTTTACACAATTATTATAATTAAATTTATGCAATTAGTAAAATATTATTTACAAAACTGTAATTTAATTACATTCGTGATTTTTTGTTACTATTAGCTATTAACTTTAAAAAAAAATTAAATCAAAAGATTAATTAAATATTCCACCTTGTTAAATTACAATCTAGTTTTTCAAAAATATAAAACCTACAAAGTTGATAATAGCAATATTCCATTAATAAACAGTCCAATAATAATTCTATGTGTGCGATAAGCTGAATTGAAACTTTTTTTTTTATTGCACGGAAGAGTCCAGTAAATCTCACTCCCATAAACTTTAAAAAGTATTGCTTTTACTAATAAATAGTAAGTCAGCGTCCCAGAGTTCTGCGATCATAGTACAGTCCAGTAATTTTCTCATAAATTTTAAAGAAAATTTTTTTCCTGGTAAAAAAAAACAACTACTCGCTTAGTAAAGTTGTTTACATCGATATATAACTATTGAATTCGTAAACTCAGCGATTAAAACTGCCAAAGTTTTTACAGTAGTAAAAATCTTGTTTTCGTCTTTAGCGTTACAAGATAAGAATGCAGCACTCGTTCTTTTTCCGTCCGTGTTCTTGATCACTGGAGAGGCTTTTCCAAGTAGACTGACGTATTTACAGAAAAATAAAAGCATCGAATAATAGTAAGCTTTAAATTGTGAGAGCAAGTATCTCTACACAATCGAGCCGATTTGAACCTTCATTTTCTCTTTCCTTCACATTCTCTTACTCTCGCGATCGAATCAAACTATTTTATTTTTAGTCCACTTACTTAATATTTTTTCTATTTCTCACTGTACTCCTATACTTACGTTTCACGCTTTTTATTCTTATCTTCCAGTACTGGGCTCAACAAGAACGTGATTCAGCGTCAGCGTAAATTGATTGTATTTGTTCTCATTTCATTTCTCCAGACTCTGTTTGTATACACTGATGCTTTCTGGGATTTTATTTTTGTTTTCTTTTTTTCAGGGTTTTTTTATTTCTTCATTGAATAAACAAAAATAAGACAAACAATAGAATCAATTATTCGATTATTCAATAACTAGAATTAAATTAAATAGTAATAAAAGCGAAGCTAGCGCTTCAGTGCAAAGTTTAAATCCTTAATTAAAATAGTAATTGAATAACCCAGGTGTTTTTAATTAAAACAAAAACAATATTTAATTTGTTACAGAAATTAAACAAACTCTGGGAAGAAAAATTAATCGTTAAGACAGCAGAGCCAGAATCAGAGACACCACCAGCGACGGGAGGGAGTCTCCATTTACTTTTAGCTAAGTAAGTACATATCTAAATCCTTTAGTATAGTTGGTGATGCTGAAGCTGAACAGTTGCACACCCGCGTCGGCACCAGCTCACCCTGGTTAACTTAATTTACAACCTCGTTTTCGTTTCCTCCTTCATTAAATCTCACGACCGCCTCTCGTTAGACTCACAGTATTCGTGTCAAGGATTAAGGTGACATGTAATTTTCGCGACAAACGATGTGCCTTTTCAACGGGTTAAATCCTACAAATATATTTCCCACAACAACGGATATAGTTCTCGTGAAATTTCTGGTTCAAGATTCTTAGTTTCGCAAGTTTGCTGTTACATAAGTTCATTTTGTAAAGTAACTTCTTCTTGAATCAAATCTTATCAAACTCATAAAAAAAGTAAACGTTCTACTTATTTATACATAGAAAAAAAAAAAAAGATATATTGGCTTAAAAACAATATTTTTACCTTCAGAGCATTTTAGGAAAAACAACGAATATTTTGGTTCAAAAAAAATTATTTTTTTGGTATCGAACATTTTGATTCAATAGTTCTAAGCTATTGAATAAAATGAAATTATTTTTGAATCAGTACTCTTTTATTTTTTCTTTTAAACATAAAATATTTTGGACGAAGAAATGAAATTTCTAGAAACAAGGAGTATATTTTACAATATCGTATTTTTAATTGAAAGAGTTTAAATCAAAAATTTGATACTCTTGGCTTTAAACAGTTACCCCGTTTCAAGATTCTGAAAAAAAAAAAAAAAAGATCAGAGTCCAGTTTTGAGCGTATTTTGTATAATTTTTATATTGTAAAAAAATATATACTCCAGCCAAGATATTTTTGGTTAAAACTGATCTTTTTTTCTGTGAATGCACGATTTTTATTTAAGACTTTTATAAAAAATTGCTCACACTTCACATGAGATCAATGTTTTTTTTTTGTTTTTCAAAGCTAAAAAATGGACCGTCACAATTGACACATATCACGTGTAAAAAAGACGGTCCATAAATTTTTTGTGTGTTTGACACATCACTCGTTTGTAAAATAAAAGTATCATTGATCTGTAGTGGGAAAAACAAATATTTATTGAATACCTTTCTGATATAATCCAACGATAAATTTCAACATATATAAATACTTTCAAAAAATTTTTTAGTTGATGATATGTTTTTAAATTACATTTGAAAATTTTAATTATTTAACCCAAAAAATCTAAAGTCTCTTTTCAATAATTTTAACACTTTTTCTTTGACGAAAAATCCATTATTTATTAATCCTAAAATCTTGAAAAAAAAAAAAAAAAAAAAAAAAAAAAACATCATATTATATTTAAATTTCTCTGCAAAATATTCTCTCAAGAGCAGAAAATAAGATGCATGTAAAAGTTATTTTCTGGTAGTGCAAAATAAAATAAAACAATTTAAAAATCTGTTGACATATTCCGTACAGCATAATTTTATTTAAGCACTGAAGATTTTATTTTCGTGACTTTGAATATTTTTCCCAAGATTTTGGTTCCGAATAAATTTTCCCACGTCTCAATTTCCTTATTCATTAAATCAACCAGAATATATACCTCTATATACCGTGTTCTAATACTGCGTTAGTACTCTCTAGTTCTACATCAACCGGTGTATATAACACTTGAGCCATTAAAAGGTCCTAGCAAGTTTCCCTCTGGCTAAGGATTAGGGAAAAGTGCATTTCACTTACTGTATACATACATGTTTATAGACAATATATACCTATATAGATAGCGTTGTGGTCACTTGGTTGTTACTCTCTCATACTTACTTTCTCAGTACACATTACACCTGGTTTACTCCCGTCCGAGAGATCGTAGTCCGGAGTTAATTCACTTATAAACTTTCGCAATCAGACTAGCGTCCATGGCGACAGGGTGTCACTTTTAATATAATTTAACGGTAGACCAGATAAAAGCCGAGTTTCTGGATTATACTATACCCGACCAATGCGATGCATCATAATATTTAGTTAAAAATTATATTAATACCTTTCTTTCAATAAAATTGTTTCTGGGCCCATAAACTGTTGAAATTAGTAATTAATGCACCTGCTATTGAAATAACGCGAAAAAAAAATTTAACATGGTCATACATGGTGAATTTTCATCCATAGTTATAAGAAAAAAAATTAGATATAATTTTATTACTTTTTTTATTTTATAGAAATATGAACGCCAATTAATATGGTATTGACAATACTTGAGTTAATACATAATCAAACTAAAAATCAATGTCATATGGTTCTTTAGAAGAGAAAAAAAAATAACTTAACACTTCAGGCGCGCAGTAGCCTATCGGATCTGGCCCTTGCTTACCAAAGCATTGAACCGGGTTCGAGTCCGGCGTACACCAATGAATATTTTCAATCTTTAAGTGTATTATTCTGCTTAGCCCAAAAAATAAAATCGAGTTCCCATCTCAAAAGCTTACCCCCCCTACACGGAAAGAACAAGATGACACTGGATATCATCCCAGATTATACTCAGTGATATCTGTGGTGAAAAAATTTTCAGATAGTAGCTAGTATAATCCAGATTATACTCGGTGATATCTAGATTATACTCATTGTAATCTGGATTATACTAGCTACTATCTGAAATTTTTTTTTTACCCAGTATAATCTAGGATAATATCCAGTGTCATCTTGTTGATGTGAATATATATGGCCATATCGGAAAATTTCTCACGGAAATGTATAATTTTACTTCTAGCACATAGAATGGAGTAAATCTTTACGATTAAATACATCGCGAGGTCAATATTCTTCAAACATATGTTACAAATTACAAAAGTAACAAACAAGTAAAAGACACATCGCAAACTGTAAACAATAGGACGATAAAGAAATAAGGATGTTTTAATTAAACTATCGTCTATGTACAATATACCAGATAAAATACAGAATTCATTTACGGTTTAGTTACATCCGTTTTCGATCCGTAGCATCCGTTATTCAGCAATTCCCAGACAAATGCGATATCTTTGATACATTTAACCCAAAGCCACATGTCTTGTACACAAGATTGCACTAGAGTTTGATTTAATCTCGGGCTATTAATATTTCGAGTTTAATGGGCACAACTTGTACCTTATACAACCTTAGCTCACCACTCTTTACTCTGGTATAGTATGCTACAAGAGCAATAAGCCTGCTAAAGAAAATAAGGCGTGTATTCTCTAGCACAAGATTACGGTAAAGAATAGCCTTTGACTCAGATATATTGCAATGCTCTAATGGAAAGTATTAATATTAAAAAATAACTTTATGTTAGTCGTAAAAGCTCTCCTGTTTTGTTGCTGAGAGCTTCCATAAAAAATTACTCGTTTTAATTTGAATTACATTTTCATTTTATCTCTTGAAAAAAATTAATCCAGCAATTATGTGTGTACTTCATTAGATAAAACAGAATTATAAATTCTTAACGTGAATTTTTAATGGTAATGTCAAACATTCAAAGTACTCTCATTAACTTGGATTTTATAGTTCTGAAGAGAAGAGATCTGGTTATTTTTTTAGTAAAATGTAAATGATAATTATATTTATACTCAGTAAACTGAAAATGTTAAAAATTATGGAAATTTCTACTGAATTTTTCGTGTAAACTTCAATTACTTTTTCATGAGAAAAATTATTAAAGTTTCAAACTATTTTTCATTGTGCAATTAACAATTATGACGTTGTATTATAATTATAACAACTGGCAAAACTTATAATCTTAACAGTGATAATTTACAAAAATAATAACTTTGCTAATTACAGTGATTTTTTTTTTTCATTTCAAATAATATATATTCAACTTTGTGATAAAGATTATTCTTTAACTTAAACACGTATTTAGTTAGTATTAAAGTTATTAAAACTAAAATTGGGTCAACTCACACGCGTGACCACGTAAAATAGATCATTTAACCATTTTAACCCAAATGATTTTTTAATGACCCTTCGTTTGCTTCTAAAGTTTATTCGAAATTGCAACTACGACTTTAATTTATAATTCTCTATTCTATGAATTTATCCACAATTTGCATTCGCCGGTGTATCGAAGTGTTTGGATTAATTAATATTCATAGTATATTTAATCTAATCCAAAAGACTGAAAAAGTTCAAGCTAAACTTATATTAATAAATTCAATTCAATACTCCAATAATCAAATTTATCAGAAGATCCTTCTTATATAACAAGCTTGATCGAAAATCTTCAATAATTTTATTTGTGAAATATGAATGCATGCATCTTTTAGAGCTCTATTTTTGTGAAAATATTGACTGAAAGTCTCCACATCGTCTTCTAGCGCAATATTATATAAAATGATAATAACATTCTATAGTCTTCATGATGCATAAAGTTGTGATATACATGCAGTGAAATTTATCGATTGTCTCTATCTTTGTACAACAACTTTGTGCAATATTACTTATTCGACTTAGATTATGCTATAGCTGAAACTTTTATAACCGCGCTCTTGTTTAATAGAACGTGGATGGGTTTATTGCCGAACCAGATTTTTATTTTTTATAAACGTCACATATTTCTTTATTATAAATTGTATTACAGTAATGATTTTCTTTTAATACACTCATAAAGTGATAGGATATAAAGAGAATGGTTATTAAATATTAGTTATTATATTAGATATTACGGTTGAAACGATCCTCACGAGAAGTAATAAAAGACAACGAGGGGGATATTATTATCGAACAAGATTGTGTAGGTCTTCGTCTGTTTTCTAGAATTAAAATGAGTGTTATATTTAATTCAAGTGTACTTGAACATGCAAATGTTTATAGTGATTAAAAATAATCATTACGTAATTAAAAAAAAAAAATTGTCAAATTGAAAATATTTATTTATTTATTTATTAACATTTACGTGCATTTTTATGAGTTTCTACTTGATACACGATACAGATAAATTCGGTATAAATTGAAAATAAATGATATAAATATTAATTAAATTTGCAATTCATTTTGTAATAATTGTATTATCATTATCGTATAACATAAAATTGATGATTAAACTGTTAGTTAGTAAGTTAGTTTAGTATCGAAAATCTCGAAAGAATGGTTACTGATTCCATATTGGTTATAATTAATGCGCGCAATTTGAATTCCTAGTTATTATTAATTTATTGATTTCACTGTTGAATAATTTCATACATAAAACTGAATTTATCAATTTATAGAATGATTTAAAATTTTAAACGCCCGTTATATAAAAGTATAAATAGTATTCCAGTTAATCTACATATGTTGAATAATGTTCTATAAAATTTTTGCTCAGTCTGCCGATTCAAATTAGAGCAAAATTGTAATTAGTTACAATTTGATTTTATGAACATTTAGAATTATTAAAGTCCTCACAACTATTAAAAAAAAAAAATCAATCAAATATCAAACAATTTCAAACACTAAAACTTGAAAGTAATTAAATCTGATTTCGTGTACAGTGCACATAGAATGTACACAATATTTCTTATGCGCAATCTAAACAAAGCGAGTGGTAAGCATTGATTCAGGAATGATTTCTAGGGTCTCCGGGTCGGCGAACTGTTTATAATCCAAGGGGAAATAGAATTCGCTTGATGAGCACAGTTGAGGGAAATTAATTCTCAAATCGCCGACTCGGTAAAGTTTATGTTGTGTTGTATTTGTTATGTTGTCTATGTCTACTGAGGTTAAGCTGAACGTACAATGTACAATATAGAAACATGTAGGTACTGTATTTCGCTTCTACACTAGTTTGGTATGGAATAGGTTGATGCTGTGAGTAGTGATTCCCTTTGTTATTATTGTTGTATAGCTCTCCTTTTAATTCTCGTTACAGTAATTCTTCTCGGTAAGGTCTAGTCGTGCTCTTATTATATTTATCATGTCTTTCTCATGCCACGCTTCTATTCGCTTTCTGACCTGTGGATTCAATCGCAAAACCATTCTTTGATCATTATTAAGGTTAATTACTATTATTATTCCTGTTCTTATAACGGATTACTAATTGCCGTGACCAATTGTTCATTTCCTAGTGTAGTGCGTGTTTTGTACTGGTTAGAACGTGTCATTTTTTTACTCTAATAATCATCATTATTAACTTATTTAACTGCTGTAATTTTATGAAATGTAATACTAACATGCGAAACAGATTATATTGTATTATAAAATTTAACCAAGATAACTATATTATAAAATTATCATTATCATTATATTCAAAATTGCTGTTTTAGATTTAATGAGATCGGTCATCAAATAATTTATTAATTTTTAAAATAAAATTTTTCGCGGTTAATATTCCCAGTAGAGTTTCATTATGCAATTTTGTGGACGTTTAAATTCTCACACGCCTAATGTGACTTCCAATACCATAGCACTCTGGTTAATTTGTCACGAATCATTAACTCGATATTGAATCCCGCGTGTAATTTCATTCCCAGAGTTCGGTTTTAATGCATTGTACTAATTCCTCACGATCAATTCATTTTATCTACTTCTATTTTTTATGCTGTTATTCGGTCGCAAAACTAAACAATATTTTTATTTCACTCAATAAATGTTCAATTTATTTAATAGTGATTAAATATGCTTGTCATTTAATTTGAAAATTGGTTAAAAAAATAATTGTTTGAAAACTTATCTTACTAGTTATTTTTTATTCTCTCTGAAACTCGTCTTCGTCTGAATTAATTATACTATCAGTGCATCACTTTCTTTGTGTAGTTGGTAGAGCCTTTTTACACTTTTCGTTTCTCAAAATTTTCCATTTAGAATCGCCGAACCGTTACAAATTATTCAACAGTAATTTTCACCCACAAAACTTCGGCTTTGTCACTTTGAGACTAACTTTTTTTCTGGTTAGCTAAGATAAAAGAAATTAGTGAATATTTTTAATCACGTTCAAACAATTGTTATATATTATCGTCAATTATAACAGACAACAAATGTCAAAAAGGCATAAAAAATTTTTGTCTTTGCCAATCACTTTGCAAAAATGTTTTAAGCTTAAAACTAAAAAAAAAAATATTTTTTTAAACCCAAAATATCTTTACCAGTTTTTTTTTTTGCTGATTTAATAAAAAATACGGTTACTAAGGATAATATTATTGCATATTGCCGTCCAATTATTCACCTCCTTTTTCGCTTAGCGTTATTTCACATTACTTTTCTATTACACTTCTTTTGTTCAAAGAAATATAAAACTATATCATTTATATGCGTAAGAAAATAATTTCATCGTGAGAATTATACTTTCTGTAAAGTTGTAAACCTTACGCAAAAGTGACGTTTACCGAATATAGTACTGCCGGTGAAACTTTGTTTTATTACTGTTTTGCGCTTTTTACAACGTTCTTAGAATAACCTTTTTCATATAAATATAAATATATCTAGGACAATATTAAGAAAATTTACCATTTATAGTAGTAAAATTTTTTTTAATACTTTCAACAACAAATCTATATTACATTAAAATCAAATTCACATACTTTCAAGGATGATAATCTCATAAAAAATATGACATTAGGTGAAATTAATTTTTTTTTTTCGAAGATCCAAGTCAGGAAATTTTAAAATTACGACAATCGTATAAAATACACTTCCATTGAATTGAGAATGCTTTGCAACCTAAAAGTTAGATAAGCTTCTTCTATCAGATTTGGTCAAACTTCTTTAAAAAAACACTTGATTTCAGAAGATCAGAGACTTACGGTAGTCTCACTTTTTACACTGATAATAAACACATAAACCAAATTGAATAAAATGGGTTTTCCAATAAACTAAAAAAAGATCAGTTCATTAATTTCTGAGGTTTCTTATTTTGCAGAATAGTTTGTAAACCTTAAAGACTTGAAATTGAAACTCGGATTAAACTTTTAAGAGAGTGTTTTAGATACTAGAAACAATTATTATTGTGAGAAGAAAATAATATTTTTATTGAGTCAAGAAATTCTCGTCGGGACATAAATTTTTTTTAATTATGTGTCGATATTTGTATATTGACTTTTTTGAATCGCTTAATATTAGCTCACGAGTTAATATTTGTACAATATGCAAATTAATAGTTTAAACAAAATACATTAAAAAGCAAATTGTTTATTCCATTTGGTTTTCAAAACTAAACCTTTTACATAATTTAGTTACCTAACTTTCGTGATGTTTTGGCAGTTTTGTAATGAAGTTCAGCGTAGAGTTTGATCGCCTGACATTTCGTGATAACTTTTAAACCAAGTTATTGGATTATATTTTCGTCAAACTCTCATAATAAAAGAAGTTCATAAGTAAATTACAACTCTTACAATTCATCACATTTAAAATTATTTATCTGTAAAAAAATGTATACAAAAATTTCACACAATATATAATTATGTATACCTCACTATCTAACCCTGAATGATTCATAATTATAACATTTTACGTAATAACAATGATAGTATAAAATTATCTTCAATTCATTACACAGGTTCACGTAAACTTGAATCTGAGCTATTTATCAGTCTATAAATAACAGCAATTTAGCGATTAATTCATAAATTAACTTTAATTAACAGCGGTTACGTTTAATAACTTATACGAAAACTTATCTCTTGTTTTGTCTATTAATTTATGAATGTACTCATCACAAAAAAAAAATACACCATTGATAAATAAATCGAAGGAAATTAATTAAAAAATCAAGAGTTGATAATTAAACGGTGTGATGGTAATTGTAAGGTTAATTTATTTATTTGAACGACGTAATCTATATGGTAATCCCAATTGACTCTTACGCGTACACGCAGGCACATCTACACACGAAAATTGTCACGTTTGTCGTAACTGGTGTCGGCATTACGACGTAACGAGGATTAGGTATCGGACAACCGCGGATACTGATTTACGACTGTTGGTCACGGCATAGGAAACGGTAGGCCGCGTATGGACGCCAGGGGATGTATGATGGCATTTCTAGCTGGTGCATTTACCGGGTGGCACGAGGTATCACCAAAGTACACACAAATTTACCGGATTAGCAGGCATGTTCTACCGAAACCACCGCACTAAACCTCCTACATTACATTAGTTTTCGCTACTCCATTTAATTTATCATACCCTTTGATTTATTTTATTAATACTCTGATAAGATAAAATTTTTAAATTTTCTGATAAGGCCAAATTTTATACCACGCGAGTTCAAACCTATTATAGGTTGATCTGGTCATATATAACCATATCAGCCTACATATGAGAATAAAAGATAAAGTATTATTACAATAAAATTTGTACGTTCATTATCATGTCTTTTATAAAACAAAAATTGGTTTAGGAGTGGATTAAACTAAAATTTAATAAGATATAATATTCTTATCAAATAAAACATTCGACTTATATTGATTTTAAGAAAAAAAAAGGCGATAAAAAAATCTATTTAGATCTATAAAATTGAAAAACAAAAAATTGTTTTAGAATTTAACATTTCAAACTTAACTCTCCTGTTGTGAGATAGTTCGGCGATCATACGCCATCTGTCAGATATTTTCCACACTACTTTTGATCGAAAATTCATATATCTTTACCCATGTTCTGAAATATCGGGCCTCCTCATATAGAATATTTTACAGCAGACGGTGAAAACGCTTAATTTTAAACATTGTTTAAATAGATTTCAAAAGATCCAAATATTTATTTAAAAATAGTTATTCAAGAATTTGACATTAAATTTTTAATGTGAGCTTCACAATATTATGGTTCCATTTTTCAAAAAAAACATCAAATTTTGTGGATTACACAGTAAAAAATTTTACGTCATTGCGTCAAAAAATTTTTATGTTAAATATTTAACAATTTTTGTGTTGATTCAACAGAATAAATGTTAAATTTACACATAAAAGTGTTAAGTATTTAACGCAAAAATTTTTAACAATGTACTTTCTAGAAAAAGGGTATCAATAAGGGCATATTAGACCATTTTAGAAATTTTTTTCTCAGGCTCTACAGTCGAATTCGTTGAAAGTGATCCTTTTTCTTACATAATTATTCCCGCTTTAATTTCCGCTAACTAAACTTGATTTCTGATGCGCGTTTTGAACGCCTCAATAAAGTTTGATTTTAATACGTCATTTAAAACTGAGGGTAAGAGAATATTCTTGCACCTTTAACGAATATATTCTGTAATCTTTAGAGGAAGTTGACTGTATTCCTAAAACACTTGATAAACTTCCGTAAAAAAATTTGCCTGGGGTGTAACATTGTAGTATGTTATGAAATAAGATTCTGGAAATAGTTCTGACAATGTTTAGTGTGACAGGCTTTATGCTAATGGGAATGGTTATAGAGTTCTGCACCGCACAGTTATATACGCGACTGCTGGTATAATCGGAATAGGAAGATCACGTAACAAGAGCCTTTGTAACAGTATGGCATTACGTTAAAACTGGTGCGCTTGGACTGCGCCAAAGTGAAATTCTCTCCAAAGGAGTTACCCTTTAAAGTTAACGAACATACCTTGTGGTTGGTGGTGCCATTTTAACATTGCACATAATGCAAACCGGCATACAGTGACTTCATCACAACTTCATCATGTACCTTTACCTTCTCTCTATATACACACCATCTATTTTAAAGTTTCTACAACAGACGTACTTTGCTTCAAGTTTATGTACACTTGTTTCTTTCTAAAGTATTCATATAATAGTACTCTGCGAGATTATTTTGAGATTAGCTATCACGACGTCATGCTTTATAACTCAAGTTTATCGTCTTAATTTTCATAATGCTAAATTTATGTCCAAATTCCTTCATTCAAACTGATGTTTAATGCTTAAAGTTTATCTTTAATACATTGTTTATATTATTATACACAGTTTTTTGCACAAACTCAAGTACAAATTCAACACGAAAAAACAAGTATAATTCCAACGTCGACACATTTTGATTCTAAAGTAATATTTGTATGAGCTATACACTAATACGATGTTTTAGCCTCACCACAATATTCTTTCAATAGCACAGTGATACTTGTATAATCTCTAAACTTATTAAAAGTTTTAGTGTTACCATAACCGTTTAATTGAATCTCTTACAATTTAATACTATTTGTAACTAAAAATATTCCAATTAATTTTTTGACAATCGATAAATAAAATAAATTTTCAATTTATTAAAATTCTTTGAAACTGTATTAATCTTGCTTGTCAAAATTTATTTATGGAACATTAACTTTATTTTTAGTTATAAAATTAAAAAAATCTATATTCAAATTTAAAGTTAAATTTGGTATCGTTGAAAAAATCTTGACCTAGAGTTATGCCTTCTCATGGTTTCATAT
>JZSA01000127.1:0-42572 GCA_000956155.1 Cotesia vestalis
GTGACTCCAAAGTTGCTAAATAATAATTAAATTGATTATTTTTTTTTTTTTCAACTATAAAAAACAATTTCTTATGAGTATTCTATTTATTTTAAGATTAATAATTAAAATACAAGTCATGAAGTGTCTTAATATACTTAAACTGATCATAAAGTATTGGTTAAACGCAAAAGTTAAAATACAAGAGTTATGTATTTTTTCCAGTGAAGCATAAAAAATAATCATATTACATTTTTAAGCAGAATTACTAAAACTTAATTTAATTCACACATTTATATTCTTTTTGATAAATTCTCATTTTTTTACTCAAGCGATATTGCCTTGTGGAAATTAGACTAGAGTATCCGCAGAGATCGTGTGTCTTGAAACGTCTACTTTCTTATCTTATTTTTTTTACCCTTATTAGTTATTTAGAAGCTTCTCATCTAAGTTACTTATAATACTAGCCTTTTAAATTCGTAATAAATAAACTTCTTTAATACGTTCTCGAGAAGTCAACCTCGCCAACAAATTTGTTTAAACGTAATTTTTCTTTTTGAGAATTCAATAAATGATTCACGTTAAAATCTACTTAGTTTAAGTACCCATTACTTTCCAGCTTACTGAACAATGATAATTGAAGTTAACTGGCAGGTTTTTAAATTATAAACTAGATCCTAGATTATTGGGTCATAAGTTCTTCAGCCCTCGCAACAACAAGAACACGAATATTACCTAAATAGAAGAGATATAAATACTAATCCATTGCTACTAATCACGAAAAGCGAGTGATAGAAGAATAATTTATGAATTCAGTATTTTTACTGTTATTGTTACTCATGTGAATATTGATCACAGCCGGATCAACATTACGATTTTAGTTACCGATACATATGGAGAGGAAATTTAAATTCATCCCAGATAAGCAAATATAGATATTTCATTATTTATCAGTATTTGATATATCATTATCACATTTATTTAACTTTCCAAATTTATTGAATAAAATACCCTTATGCTTCTAATTGAATTTAAATTGTATGTATTTACTCAACAAAATTTATCCGACAGACTAATTTAATTAAAAATATTTAAATGCTTGTAATGTTATCTGGTCAATATGCAAATATTTAATGGCATTTAAATTGAGTTACTTTTACAGTTTTTATTGAATTAATTTTATAAAGAAAAGTCAATCTTAAAATTAAAAATTTTTTATTTAGATTTCTTTAAAACAACTCAGTAATTTTTCTCTCTGATTTTTGTCATCAAATGCTTTAAATGTTAAAAATTAATTTTAATCATCTTAATGTTGCTCTATTTTCCTACAACTGGTTGCATAATTACACGATTCACTACGTTTACTGTATTTAATATTAAATGTTGAGTGCTTGTTTAAATGTAACTTCGAACTAAAGTAATGGCTATTAAATTTTTCCTCAGGATTATAAAGATTAAGATTTTTGACAAAGTACGCTCAAATAATTATTTTACTTGTACTTTACTTTTAAGAAAAATTGATAAATGTGACAAAATTGATACTCAAAAATATTCTATTCTCGAAATTTGATCCAAGAAAATTGGTTTTTCAATTTAACAACTTTCTCTTTCCTATGAAGATGTTATTTACATGAGTTCTGTACAATCAAATCATTTTATAGCTGCACAGTAAAAAATTTTGCGTCAAAAAATTTTTTGTTAAAAATTTTTATGTCAAATATTTAACACTTTTTTGTATTAATTTATTACAATAAATGTAAAATTTACACATAAAAATGTTAAATATTGAACACAAAATTTTTTGACCCAATGACGCAAAATTTTTTACTGTGTACACTGAAAAAAAAAAAATTTATTTGATTCGAGAGAAAAATTTTTGAACCAAGAAAATAATTTTGAAGAGGGTAATTGTCTTGAATCAACACAAAAAATTCTTGAATCGAATAAAATTTTCTTAAAAAAAATTTATTAGTTCAAGAATTTTTCTACTCAAATCAAAAAAATTATATACATGATTCAAGAAAATTTTTTTTTCTGTGTAGTTATTTTTTTTTTAAGTCATGCCAAGATTTTCAAAAAAAAAAAGATTAAATAAAACAATAAATGTGGAATCCAGTAAGTTTATAACATTACGATCTCAGAACGGTATCCAGTCCCAAGCCGGCCAAATGACATTAGTAAATCAGGTGCTAACTACCGAGTAAGAATCTGGTAGCCAACATAACTAGCTATTTGACTGTAGCGTAAACATGAACCCCGAGGATCACTAACACGTGAGCTTTGGCCTTTATTAGAGCCAAGGTCGTTGGCCAATCCCAAAGCTCAGGGCTAGGCATAATAACAACAATATCAACATCAACAACATCATGCACAATACAACCTTTGAACACACTAGGTACTACACTAGGCTATGTAACGTTACTCCTGATGCCTAACCGCAACGTTATACCTCTGGGTAAGGGTGTACGGAGTGAATTGTGAGCGCTTGAGACCTACCCACACCAATACTTATTCACATACACGTGTGGGAAACGTTTCCACACAACAACCTTACGACACATGTCGTGCGGCTGTTCTTGCAAGATCCTCTTGTTTCCTAACTACTATGTACAAAGACAGAGCCACCTACATTTCTCCCATCTGTACTTGCAGTACAACTAAAGCGCATAAATGATGTTCTGGTTTTTGCAGCTAGTTTTTACTCCGTTTAATAACTCTTACGGGATGTAAGTAAACGGTGGATTGCGAGGCCAAATATTATTTATTGCATTTTTCGGTCGGAATGCTGGGACAATATTTGCTGAGAAGATAGAAGATAGAAGATGGAAGATGAAAGGAAGGAATTAGGTTTTTTCTATATATTTACCAGGTTAAATGATTTATACTTAGTGATGTGCGCTGAAAGCAATAAGTGCTGTTTGCTGAAAAGAGGGTGTGATTTTATTCCCCTTGCTGGGATTTAAGTTACGTTAAATCGGAGCCTTGCGGAAAAGGGGAGTAACCACTTGGAGATTGGAGATATAAAAGGTTTCTCAAGGACAATCGAGTTTGATTTTAGCTTCTAGATTTTTCATGTCTAGTTTTTTTATCATCGAATTATTCTATGTTGAGTTGAGATTTTAGAAAAGTAAAATTGCATTTTATAAATTAGAGATGAGTGCTCAGTATCTTTTATGAGATTGCCTTTCTTGAGGATTATTTTTTATTTACTGATATTGGAAATAAGAGAAATAGAATTTATAGCACTTGATTTTAACTTAAACCCTCAGGGCAATCGATGAAAAATTATGTGATGAAAAAATCGTGATTTTTACACTTAAAATTATCAGTTTATTTCATGAAATTATTAAGTTTATGAAAGTTTAATTTGATATCGAACTTTTTTGCTTTAATTTTTTTTGTCAAGACAAATTGGCAAATTTTATGGCTTCTTCAATATTTATCAGAAGCCATAAATATTTCAAGTATTTCTTATGTGGGTATATTATATTGAAAAATAATATGAATTAGCTTTCAGTTGAAAAATTTTTTGGTTATGAGAAAAAAATTTCTGTGGTAAATAATTAAATTTTTTTCATATCAATGTTCAAGTGTTGTTTGACGAGTTCATTTCTTACTAATTGAAAATTTATTTGATAATTGAAAATTTTAATACTGGTACAATAAATGGAATCTTAAAATGCATTTTATGTATAAATAAATGCAAATTTTTAAAAAAGCGCTTCGCCCTTTGATAGATAATTTAATTATTTATCGAAGAGCGAAGCGTTTTTTTTAGAAATTTTATCTTATATATGAGCAAAAAACGTTTAAAAATGAACTATTAGCCGCTATTAAACAAAAGTTAATTTAGTAGCTTATTAAACTGAAAACCAGTATCAAATAAATTTTTCATGCAAGTGAAAAAAAAAAACTATTTTTCTCTAAGATACTTTAGACTTAATTGTCGGAGAATTTCAACACTGCTTTTGATTAAAAAATTTTATAAGATCATATTAAGCCTTATGTGTACATATTGTCATACAAAGACATATAAAAAATTATTTATAGAAATTTATAATCATATCACAGTATTTTTTCACAGGTAAATATTTAACAGATATCAATTATTAAAAACTGAATTGATTAACTTTTTACGAAAATGTCAAGATTTATTTCAATGATCACTATCGTGTGCTTAAAAAATAAAAAAGTTTATCATCAATGAAAACCTCGAAAATAACAGCTGCCGAAAATGACTGTGAATGTGAAAGAGAACACAAACCAGACAACAAATTAACGTAATTATAAAAGCAATAAACTGATGATGGCAGCGTAAAATTAGACTACGACGTGCCTGGGGGCTCGTGTGTTAATCAGCGTTACGAAGTAGATAGACAAGTGTGCATCTGCGCATATAACTAGACTAAACATAAGGAAGTATAACTTGGTGACTTTTTGGCTCAATACTTGCGCTCATCTGTTATCTCAACATAACACGTCGTGTGTCGTATATCTACATCCGACATTACTGGAGGGACAAAGACACAAGATAAACATATAGGAGAGAATGTTGTGTCGTTGTCGAGAAGACTGCATGAATGACCGTCTGCATGTTTCTCGCACTCCTATCCCTTCTATCCTCTCTGAACGGACACGGAGCTTCTATTCGCAGCTAGTGGAATAAGCGTCGTGCGTCATCCCTGTGAGCTTAGTATAAGTAGTTGAGCCAAGTTGTGCTTCTACTTCACTTTGAGAGACGAGAGCTCCTTGCTGAAAGACAAAGATAAACTCTAAGTAAAGATAAAGAGTAACTCTAAGTATATGCCACATCACATAGTCTGACCGATGCCCTTATGACCTCTCGTCTGGGTTTACGACGACCTAATTAAATTCAACCTCTTCTTTACGTTTTACTTCTCTATTCTGACTACTTTTTTACTTATCCTTCGAATTCTGATTCTGATTCGACTATTTTACCTCGCGAGCTTTTCAATCTTAAAATTGAGTTTCAACCACTTAAACCGTAAGAAATGAAAAGAAAACTTGCAGTCTGTTTGCCCTGTAGTCTGAGTGCATTTTATGGATTTTTTAACTTCGATAGTTCAATTTTTCCTTAAACATATTGTGCGTATTTTTTTTATTTTTTTATTCGTTCCGATAAAAGTGGAATATGAGTAAAAAAATTATTAAATATTTTTGTTCACGATATAATGCTATAGTACACGGTAAAAAATTTGCAGAGTAGATGATTTTTAATAGATTTAATTTTTAAGAGGTGGAATTTTACTCCATCAAGAATTTATTTACATTGTTAATTAAAAAAACGGCAGAGTGTGAATTCTTTAATGTTTTTATTCAATAAATTTAAAAAAGTAATATTACCTTTTTCTTTGATTGACGTAACATGTAAATTTTAATATATAAAAAATTGGGTCAAAATTTTATTTTAATTTCTACCAGTGTTATTTTTTGATAAATTCTTTCTATAATAATTTATTTGTTGAGAAATTTTAAAAATTGCTAAATGTTATTTAATCTCAGTAAAGTAATTAATTTTATTTAATAATTATTGATTATTTTTTACTTTTTAGGATTTATCAACAAGATTTGAAAGTAAAATATTTTTTATAAAAATTAGTTTCAATGTCAGAAAAAAAGTCAAAATTCATGAAAAATATCAATATATTCACAAACTCGGATGTTTTTTTGATTAAAATCTATATTTATTCAGGAGTTCCTCCTGATTTTTTACAATGTACTGATTTTGGCATTAAAATTGTACAGTTACGTAAAAGTTTTTACCCTGTAAAAAATAAAATTTTGTAACCAGCGAATTTATTTACATTCAAAATAAACATACTTGTGACAAATATTACGAATAAATTTAACTAAACTAAAAATGAGTTGAAAGTGTGAATTCTCGGGGGTGTAATATGTACAAGTTATAATAATGGACAGTAAAAAAAAAAAAAAAAAAAAAAAAAAGCAACATTTTAACTTTAACAACCGATCAGGGAGGCTATTTGTCGTCTGTCACATCTGTTTATTTTCTCTTTAAAAAATGGCTGTGTTTGGTGATGAAAAAAAATTTATTTCTTGTAACTCGGAGAAAAATTCAACCAATATTCGCGGTTAGTTTTATTTATATTCATATTTTATTCATAATTTAAACAGAATATAAAACCATAAAACATAAATTGATTTAATATACATCAGGTAGAGTAGTGAAGTAATATAAGGAGCGGCGTAACTTGTAATTTATCGTGCAGAGTACTTCTCCAAAGTATTATATATAGAGAAGCCATGTTACATTTTTTCATCATCAAAATAATAACAACAGCAACAACAAAGAGTTGTAGTGCTCGTGTTGCTTACGTTCATAGGTTTTCCCGGGTGCGCAGTAAAACTCCATCTTCGAGCAGACATACGAGGGACTTTGGTCTTAAATTCAAGCACACTACTGAAATATATACTTACTACCGGAGAAACACTACTGATGCCAGTGTACTCGTGTTGGGACTTAAATCACTCGGTCACTTAGGTCGATAAGTCAAATTTATTTCTTTGTTATTTTTTATTACCCTTTTTGGTTTATTGTTGGAATAAATTAGGAAATTCGAGCTGAAATTAAACACCGGAAAGTCGATAACTGATTGCGGTTGGATAGACGAAAGTGTTTACGGATAAATAAGATTTTTCATTTTTAAAATTGGAACTTGAAATTCCAAATAATTGATGATAAAATTTTTTTTAGATATCTTGAATTTTTTGAAAATAATTTTTAATGTCTTGCAAATCTATGAAATAAATTACCACAAAAAGAATGACATTTTTTTTGCTCAAAATTAAAAAATTACCTCATTTTCTCGGTGATTCAATTACCCAATTCATCTTAAAAAAAAGTAACCATTTTTTTACCTCTAAAAAAGTATCTCTCGTTTTAAATTTCTCCACAATTTCTACAAACATAATTTATCTACATTTTAAAATTGATTTTTTATGATCAAAGTGTGCTTTAATAAATGTAATAATTTACAAATCATGAGAAGATCAATGAATAAAGCTCTGAAAATTATTATCAATAATATATAACTCAACCAGTGACCTTAATTGAGTTACATTCGTTAGTTCTCTCGGTTGAATTATTGCTAAGTGTCGATACATTTTTAAAATAACTTATAATTGGAATGCTATTAACATAAATTATCGATAAACTGAATAAAATAATTAACAAGTCAGCATAATAAAATACTTTGGCTCATAAATTTTTTTCAGACTGATTATTAATTCAATAAAATTTATTTGAATCTTGTTAAGAAGTATCTAAAGTATTAAATTAACCAAATTGATGAAAGGTTTAAATACTTTGTTAAATAAATTCAAACAATAAATTTTTAATTCATCAAGTTCTTGGCAGACAGAATAATCGCGTTAACAGGTTAGAAAAAAAAAGATAAATAAAAATAAAAAGAGGACTCGTATCACTCACTAAATAATCCTTAAGAATATTAAAAAAGTTTAAGTTGAATAACAGGAGAGATCCGTCTTTTTCATTTCAGTGTTGGTTATCTGATAGTTTATGTTCTTCCTTACGGAAAAGGGAGCTCTTGTTTTTCTTAACCGCGGTAAAGAGACAGAGGTAAAGAGAAAGGGCAAAAGAAAACAAAGTACTGAGCAACTGGCACAGGTGTGTCGGACGTGGATAATTGGCACGCTAATGGACGTCGACATGCGGATCAAAAGGGGGTATGAGAGCTCTGCTAAATGAGAGTACGGAACAGAACGGAATGGACTTGAGAGAACCTAGAAAGGTAAAAAAGCTCATCCTCCGTGTATTTTACTGTACAATGCATTATTATTATTATTATTATAATTAGTACAATGATGATGAGAAATTTATTAATTTACTTTCTTTGTTTTGTTTAGCGTTTTCATTTAAATTATATTTTTTAACTCATTAGACTGTCTTTATTCATTTTAAATTTTGTGGTAATATTTCAAAGAGATATTTTATTTTTTAAATAAAACTACAATTTAATTTACAAGAAAGAAAAATATCACTGAAAACTTAAAGCTAAAAATAATTGGAAATTTATCATTCACAGTCGATTTATTACTGTCCAATTATCAGTATCGCGTGACCAATTGAAGAGCTAGCTCTCTATATCATTTATAACTAAAGCTAAAGAACCTTTAATAAAATTTCTATCAATTTATTAATATAACTCAAGAAGTTCAAATGTTAAGAGGGATGAAAGATAATTTGTACGAAGAATAGAGGAAACACTTTTAGAAAAATAAGGGGATCATAAATTAGGCGAAAGAAATAAAACAAAATGAAATAAAGTATAATAATAAGAAAAAATGATTAAGTTGACGGGTGTAAATCAAGTGATAGTTAAGAGCGACCCGACCCGAGAGAGAGAGAGAGAGAGAGCAGAAGAGAAGAAAAGAAAATAAAAAGATTGAGACAGTAGCAATCACTGTAACAAAGACAATGAGGACTTCCTGCATACTTAGAGTGTACATGAGTATAACGTGGTGCTCTTGACTTTAGTAACCCCTCAGTTATAATTTAACTGAGCGAAACAAAAGACTGCGGGTACGGGAAGAATACACCGCTTTCCGACCCATTTAAATTAATCTTCACAATCATTCACTTTATATTCATTTTTCGTAATACGTCTTCTGGTTGTTAACATTCTGATAGATTTATTTTACATTTTATACCCATACCCATCATCCATCGCCATTTCGATACATCTATTATATTATATTACATTATATTGTATTATATCATACTCAATTACGATGGCGTTAAATTGTTGAAATTAATTACCCTGACAGAGTGTGAGTTGAAACAATAATTAAGAGTAAAGATAAAAATGAAAATGATAAAGTAAACTAAACAATTTTATTTTGTTGGAAAAAAGTTTCATCTGATAGACAGAACAGACAAGTGCACCTCTAGGCGTTTTTCAACAAACTCATTTGCTGTGCGCTTTTTACGCAAAATCGAGTTATTCCATTCTGTTTCGTCGTTGAATTTACTGGGCAATCAAATTACTATAGGGGAGATATTGTATCAAGTTATATACACAGTATATAACATATAACACACGTACATAATACAGAAGAGAGGTAAAATACCAAGTTTCACATGATCAATCAATTGCTAGGTATGAATGCAGTTTGATTAATGCTGAGATTAATTAAATATCGTGATTATATTGTTCTACTGAAGTTGGATAGCAATTCTGTTATTTAAAATAAAGCATTCATACTTTTTTTTTTCTCTAAAAATTGAAGACTTGATTTTGGTTAAATTGCTTCCATGATTTTTGATCCTCCGACAAAATATCTTAAATAATTAAATTACCAACAATAAGCTTGTTACCGTGTTGTACCCCTTTATCATGGTTTTTGTGTGATATTTAGTCTCGGGGATATTTTTTTTTGGGATATTTTGACGGGGATTTTTTGTTGGAGGATCAAGACGCCTGATACTGTTAAACTTTGACAAACTATTATATTACATCGTTTAAAATTGCAATTTTATCCAAGAATTTTCAGTCATAAAAAATAATTCAACCATAATCGATAATTGAAGCTTATACTTTGATAGCAAGAGGTCAAAGATGCTCATCTGAGGTTTAGGGATTTATTCGGTGAACATTCAATACCTCATTTCAATCTACATAAAGGTTCTTCCATTTCTGCGAGCATGAGGTTCAATTGAGCTTGAAATTTAAACCTTATTTGAACCACTAACCTCTATTACATCAATAAGCGTTCAATTTCAACTATTTTTCCGAGACATACACTCGAACGCTGACCTTTTTCAAGAAAGAAACAAACAAACAAAGTTGATTTTGAGCTTTCAACTACATCATTGGTGAAATATTGTGGAGATTTATTCCAATTCTTTTCTACATTTTAGTGAACCTCATTCTTATTCCATTGATGAAGAAACTTGTCATTAAAGTTAAGCCGACGTTAAATTCTAATATTTAACATCAATTTAAACGAATGATGCTACAGAGGTTGGATTGTCAAACTTGAATTCCTGTTAACGATTAATTTAATTCATTTTCAATGTTAATCTCTATTTTCAGATGATTCTTCGACAAAATTTATCTCTTTTATTCATCAGCTGTCTTTGTGATAAGACATAACATCAAATTTTCATCAACAAATTGATCAAAGATTCTAACCAATTAATGAAACAAAACCTTAAGCGCCAAAATTAGCTTCCACTTCAATTAATTGATGATCAATTTGAATTCTTCATCAGTCTATAAAAAACCAACCTTGCAAATTTTTAACCAATCAGTCTTCAACTGCCAGAGTAACAACCCTCGAACCCTGAACAATTAGCTAATATGTAACACCCCAACTTAGCACACATGATTCATTAACTAAACAAAAGCTTCAGCAATGAAGAACATTATTCTACTCCATATAAATCAATAACAAACGAAAATGTAAACGTTGGAAATAGACATCTGGCACACTGAAAATCAAACATTGGAGCCGAATCATATAAACTGTTTTCCAACAAAACAAAAATACATTTCCCTTCTTTTAATACCAAGCTTTTTTTTGCTCCATCACTACGACTATTACTATGACTGGAAAACACCCTGCCATCATATCAATGTCTCTCTCATGCTTATGGTCACTCATATTTGCTTCGCAGATGTCTGACTCACTTTTTTCTTCGGTACCATCGTATCATCCACTTCTACTTCTACTTCAATACTACTTCAAGCTGCGCTACTCTCTATAGACCCGCACACGAATATAATATAATATAATATGCATATAATGCATACACACACCCACACATACATAAACATTTTATGATATTTTATTTTAAAAACATTTTTAGCAGCTAGTATATCTATACCCCTATCCAGCAAAATTCACCCTCAGTGTCTCTGTGTCTAGTCTTCTCTTTCTCTTTTCATCTCCCTCGATCGCACTTGTCTGCGCCACGAGATTATTGGCACATGCGCTTTGTACTCGGCAATGCGAACGGCGTGTCAAAACCATTGCACTCTACTCGCCAGTAGTACGTTGTGGCTTGTCCGAACGTAAACCTCTGACGATTGTAATTGTCCAATATAAAAAAATAAATACGCATGTTTATGTATAATTAGTGAAACAAAACGATAAATTAGTTAATCATGACAGTGAAATTCGGTTTGATTTTTCGCGGAGTTTTTTGATGACAGTTTTTTCTATGCATGGTTTTTTGTTTACCGGCACCGTAATATGACATGATAAGGTAACGACGAGTGCAGAGAGTGTTATTGCATGTATTGATAACAGTATAAGTATAAAGAGTGAAAATAAGTATAAAGAAAAAGAGAAAGGAATAGACCTAGTATATAGAATAGGAAAGAAAACGAAGGTGAAGGCGAATGGGAATTTTACCCTCTGGGGAAATTTTTCCAAGAGTTGACTCTCTCAACTTTCGGAGTTTATACTGAGCTACACTAGTGTTGTGCGAGAACACGAGCTGTTACTCTGTTGGGAGTTTTCTGCATGACTTCGGGGATATCTGTTTCTCTGGGGAGAATCCGAAGTAGAACATACAACTTTTGTTGAAAAAAACTCATTCTTTTCAATGTAATTTATTTATTAGTGTGTTAAAGAATCCAAGTATAATTTGAATTTTAAAGTTTGTCATCGTCTAGCCATGACATGTTCGATTTAAATTTAAATATGTTTGTTTGAAGAGTAAGTTTTAAATTAGTTGTTATATTTTTGACGTTTAACTCTACATATACTTCTATATTGTATGGTATCTGATGTAAACTCGTGAAAGTCACGACGTGTACCTTGACTCAGAAATTTCTTGGTGTCACGTGTGTGAAAAACATTTCATTCATAATGAAAGTAAATGGCTTTTTCAAACTTTTGTTGCATTGTCAAATGGTATGTGAATTTTTTATGTGTTCTCTTTGTCGCGTTTCTGCATTTTAAAAAATTATGCATGAGATAAATCCTGAAGTTTTTTCAGCGTTGAGATTTTTCTTCATTCGTTTTTCAACGTTTAATGAACTTAGATTCAAAAGCAGAAAAAATATCTTCTTGAAAATTATAAAATTTTATCAATCTAATAGTCTAATATTTAATTTTAGAGACCTCAGTATTAATGTATATATATATATCAGAAATATATATATATTTTTTTTAAGACATTGAAAATAATTATTGTTTTTATAGTTTTAACAATATAGTATTAGTTTTTACCAATAGTAGTTTAATAATTTATGAAAAATAATGACTGTTATTTAAACTCAACAGTCATGAATAAATTTAAAAGAAAGCCTGCAATCTTAAACAGTTATTGCATATAATTTCGTTAATAATACAACAGTTGTAAAATAATTACGGTTCATTTCAATACTGATGGTCTATATATTAAAAATTATGTTGTGTTACAATTTATCAATTATAAAAGAGAAATTTGATTATGAAACAGTTTACAAATCGTTATGAATCAAAAAATTACAGTGAAAATTTTTCGTACAAGTTTCAATTATAAATTATGAGTTGAATAATTAAGATACAAAAAATAATTTGATTTTTAATTTAAAGAAATTTAATATTTGACAATTATCAACTTTTTTAACAAAAAATTCCTATTAAAAATTTTTTTGTATGATTTTGTGAATATCCAATGTATTCATAACTTTTTTTAAAAATAATTAATACTACAAGAAATATTAAATATCCGCGATTTTTTTCCAGTATTATCAAATTTCATCCTTTATGTTTTTGTTTAATTAATTTTCGTTTACATGGTATTTATACGCCAATCACAGCCGTTAGGAAAATTAAAATTGAAATTAATATTTACAAAAAAAAAAAAAAAAATCGAATCTAAATATCGCGTATTATTTACCCAATCAACAAAAAATATTTGAGTGATAAAGTTTCCCAATTATAAAAAACTAAAACTGGCTAACATTGAACCCGTTGGTATATTTCGTTACCCCTGAAAAAAAAAATTTACTTGTATTGAAATGAAATAAAAGTTTAACGTACAATTTGTAATCTGAAATTTTTCTGGTTCGTTTTATTTGCGAGCATTAAAAATAAACGTGATGAATGAATGATGAGAAATAAACAGAATATTGAATTATAAACAATATTTACTTGAAAAATAAAATAAAATAAAAACACTTGTGAGTGTTTGGTAAATGTAAATAATCAAGTACATCAATGAAGGATAGAAAAAAAATACATAGCACGAGTTATCGCTTGATAGTTTATGTTTACAAACGTGAAGTGCATACAAACTAAAAATTTTTTTTAGTTTGAAACAAGCGTAAAACCGTTTGAAAAATTTCCGCGAGTTAAAAGCCTTTTTTTTAAAGACACGTGCAACTTTCTTTGGGAATTTCCACATTCACGCTAGAATGTACTCTTTCAACAGTCACGAAACACACATTTACGTTGGGTTCTCTACGGTTTGCTGCTTCTATCAAAGACTTATTCAAACTTTTTACATCTCAAACTACATGCATTTTGTATCAATATAATTGCATTTTCTTGTACATAGTTACGCGTGTTGATTTAAATTTTGATAAAAATTGGAAGTTATATTTTTTTGTTAATTATATAATAGGTTGGGGTCTATCAAAGAATCAATAATTTTTTTTTTTGTAATCAAATGATCTTTAATTTTTGTCAGAAAATGTAAAAATGAAGACCCTGCTGAAATTTAAGCTCTTAATATTTGAATTTAGAATTTGCAAATCAAATTTTTTATTTTTTATTCAAATAACATATGCACAGAAAATTATAAAATACGATCAGGTTGTTGTTGAATTTTAATATTTCAATTAGTGAATTGGACTTTGATGTGACGTTTTAACTTTTTTGATATTTACATCGCTGTTATTACTGTTGAAAATGGTTTTTTTCGCCATATAATTATTAAATACTTAAAAGGTAGCATTCGAATAATAAATGTCACAAATTAATTGTTAAAATCACAATTTTACGGTTTTGAATTGTATTTATTATTCATTGATTATTATTTATTTTTTCCATGTTGATAAAAATTTTTTTTAATTTAAGAATTTCGTATCTGATCCTACTAGTAAAATACCAAAAAATATCATAAATATTTTAATAAGAAATTAAACGATCTAAAAAAAATTTTCTAATCTTTTTTTTTTTTTTTTTTAATTAGATTTATCCTTAATTTTCTTTTATTTTTGGCGAAAGTATTATTGTTTGGATATAACTATCTCATTTACTTCGAAAAATATCTAGTTCTAACTATTTCGAAATTTATCCTTTTGAAAATAATAAATTTACACATTTTCTATTCGTAATCTCTAAATATCAATATTAAGAGCTCAAATTTAAACCGGATTTTTCTTAGAAATTTTGAGATCTTTAGAAAAAAAATTATTCCAATTTTTTTAATACACCCTAATTGTAAATGTATAAAACTAATTGGTACTATTCACCTTTTTTATATTCAAAAAAATTACCATGAAATTTCTTATAGAAAATTTTTATTGAAATTTCACTGTGTAAATATTTTCAATTCAATACTTGAACATGACATCTTTGTACAAAATAAATTGGTTTTTTGTTGACAATAACTAAAAAATTTATATTTTTTATTGCAGACAATTCATTTCGACCATTGACGAGAGACGAAATTCATCCAGTACAGAAGCTGAGCTACCGTGTAGTAAAAAATATCGCGAGAGAGCTTGATAGAAGCGCGCTATTCTTCTCGCGTAAATCCGGGGACGGAGAAAAGTTGTTTAAATAAAAATAATGATGATAATACGGGCGCTATTGAAGTGAGAAGAAAAAGGAAGAATACCTGACGAAAAAAAATAATAATAATAATAACAATAAAAAATAAAAAAAAATCTCATAACACTGTCGGCATCTTTTCAGTGGAACTTTTCCAGGGAAGACGAATGCATCGTTTTTCTTTTCCCAGTGCTCGGATTTTTTTAGTTGCCATCCAAGGACTCGGTAGGCAGAGACGTCGCCGTAGAGTGAATCGCGATAAGTATCCTCGACACGTCGCGGTCGGTTCTGACGTCCGTGTAAGACGAAATTGCTCGTCTGCGTTTCTGGGAAGAACCTCTGGACGCTAAAATTTATCATTTTTCACCGCTCGGGAACCTTATTTCTATTCTTCTGTTACCGTGTTTCTATTATATCCATATATCTATATATATAAAGTTTTATGGCCGGGTACTTTATGTAGGACGAGATTTTCTCGACAATCTTCTCACAATATCCTCTTGTTGGAGGTAGAGTCTCCTGAGCACCAGAAATCTTGGCGAACTGACCAAGTAATCTGCCGTAGATAACAACATGTGAATTGTGTATTTCGAGGTAAGATTACATTGAAATAACTTTTTTTTTATCCCATACATTTGTTGCGCTCTGCTCTCAATCTCAATAATGCCTGACTTACAACTTAACTCACGACCCTGCTACGGAAAATTCTAAATTTACGTCATAGTTTTCCATTAGGCAAACAATTTCAACAAGATGGATGCAAAAATACAACCGAGAAAAATATACATGGATAAATAGAAAAATGCAAATAACTAAATTTGAATAGATGAAACAAACTTCCAACTGGATTTTATTTTATTTTAAAAACTTATATCTGAATAAAACAACTCACTTTACATTGACGTAATATAACAACATGTTTTTTTTATAACATTTTGTACAACGTCAAAAATTTTCGTAGCTTACGTAAACCCGGATCAAGCATGAATCAAATCATTTTATATTTATTTGTTCTGTATACTGATAAAAAAAAAAATTAAATTGATTTAAGAGCAAAAATCTTCAATCAAAATGAAAAATTTTCGAACTAAGTAAAATTTACTTAAACCACTAGCAATTTAGAAATGTTACCGAGACTCAGAAATAATTAATTTACAATTATTCAAAATGATTTGTCTAAATGATAAATACCAAGGGAAAAAATTAATAATCGTCGGAATAAAATTTATCAAAATAGAATAGGACATATATTTATCGTGTATGATTTCCTGTCTCTCGCGTGTAATTGCGGGTAACGGATATCGATCAGTAATAATTTTTCGCCGGGCATTTAATCAACTAGCGAGCACGCTCTCGAACCCACACATGTAATTTACAGCTCCCCGGCAAAGAGTAAGTGATATAAAGAAAGATAATACAGAGTAGAATAGAGGGCTTCTAATAAGAGCGAGCGAGTAGTCAGCACTTTGTTTAGCTTCGTAGAGTTGTTTGCGAGCCGCGGGACAAATAATTTAATTCGAGTTAATGTAAATCTACAATTAGCTTCCACTCTGTTGACCTAGATCTCCTTCTCCCTTCTGTTTAACAGAGAAATTAATTTTAATAATAATTGGAGGTATACATCTTTTGTTACAGATCAAAGATGAGTTCCTGAAACAAATCAACCAAATTTTGAAGACATTAATCTGAAAAGTAGGTTCAAAAATGTCTTGATTCGGGACTAAAATGTTAAAGTACTTTGAGTAAAGACAAAGTACACGTAGTTGATACTCGTTTCGGTAAAAGAGTGAAAAGTGAAAAAAGTATTTGTGTTGAGAGAAAGTTTGATTATTTGAACGGAAATATGTACAAACTTTTTCGGCGTGGCTCCGGCCGCATGCTGATACTCTGTGTGGTCGTGCTGTCACTGCTGGTGTGTTTGTACTACGTAAGTCAGATTCAGGCGCCGTCAACGGGTCAAGCGCCAGCGCTTCTCGCCGCACCTGTGGGCGTTAGATACGAGCAGCGGCAACCGCTCACCACCCTCGTACCTGATTACAGTGAGCAGCCTGACGCGAGAGTTTCAGCAGGCAATTGTCCGCTGACACAACCCCGGAATGCTGACATTGATACCCTTACCGAATTTTCGAAGTTTGATTTCCAGGTGAGTTTTTCATATTTTATTATTTATTTATTTACTTGTGAATATAAATTCTATAGAGGTGCATAGAAATAAAAAAAAAATACAAAATCCAAAAAATTATGCATACATTTTACAAATCAAGATAATTTCTATAGAAATGAAAAGCACAAAATTACAAATATCATAAAAAACAAATAAAAATGATTTTGTTGAAAAAACAAAAGTCGGGATATCTAAAGAATATGTTGTGATAACAAATGAGTATAGTTATAGCAACAAATCTATTAGTTGCATTAACAAAATGTTTAAAGTTGTACTAACAAACCAGTTTGTTAAATCACAAAATTAATTTTCTTTTCTAACGAAATCATTTTGTTGCTGTTACAAAACTAATTTATTACTTTTCAGATGTATTCTTATAACATTTACTGGGACAAATTTATTTTTTATTCCAACAATTTCTCATTGTTATTCTTACAAATTTTCTTTATTACTTCAACAAATTCTTTTTGTTATTTTAATAGAATAATTTTGCTGTTTCAACAGAAAAATTTGTTATACCAACTAAAATATTTTGTCGAATCAACTAAAAGATTTTTCTACAGTAACAAAACTATTTTGTTGTTATAACATATCAATAACTTGTTATAATCTAAATTTTGTTATTTTAACATATGATTTGTTATCCCTATGTTAACAAATTCATTTGTTATCACAACATATCTCAGGCTGTCTTAAAAAATTTTTTTTCTGCGTGCATAAGTTTCTAATAATTCAAATTTCTAATAAATTGGCAAATTTTTCTTCTTAAGACTTTCTTAGATACATTCAGTATTTTTAACTCATTCGTTTGTTTGTTATAGTATTTACTTGCTACATAGTAAGAATTTTTGGGGTTAATAGTCTTCTTTACTTTAGGTAAAATCAACTGCCTATTACGAGTATTAAGTATTTTTTATTTTTTATTTTCATTTTACCGATTAATTTATTTTGAATTTCGACTAACGACTTAACAGAATTGTCATATGCCCCACCCTAAGCAATAATACCATAATTTATTACACTTTCAAATAAGCCATGATAAACAGTTTTTAAGACCTGCGGTTGGATCCAATTACTTATTTTTCAAAACAGGAAAGTAAAATGTTTAATTTTTTTCATAAGTTCGCTTGCATGTTTATTCCATTTCAAATGAGAATCAAAAAATACTCCTGGGTATTTATTATTATCAACTCTTTTTAATTATAAGTAAACGAATAATTATTAAATTTGTTCCCATTATTCAGAATTTTTTTTACTAAAAAAAAAAAAAAGACAAAACAATAATTTTTACTAAATTTTTTTTCGAATATATTGCACTCGACTACATGCGGAACGAATAAAATAATTACAAGTACGAACTGTGGAAAAGTGCGGAGACAGCGGTACACCGAGGCAACTCGATTAAACGTCGCCTCGGGCAGCGCCGCGATTCGTTTTAATTACGCGCGGCCGGTTCTATAGGACGACGTGACACATTGGCGTACGTCGGAAAACTAAACGAAACGACGAGCAGAGTCGACCGGCTCGTGTTCCTGCTACCGCACCAGCACAACAGAACTACAAAAGCTACGTTCTCGTTAACGCTCACTACTATTAGTACAGTACAGGTTGTACCCCTTTGCGTTAGTCGCATCGCACTCCCGTCTCTCGACATTTACACTCGCGGAAACGTTTTGTCTTGTCCTGCTATTATGGGGTCTGTATTTCTCTCTATCTGCGACGTACTAAACAATCAACATTCTATTTCCATCGACGACATCAAAAGAACATTTTCACCTCATTATTCCCCAAACTTTTTCAATTCTCATAAGTGAATTTTTTTCCGCTTATTATTTTGAAGTTTTCAAACTTTTTTATCTAAACTTTGGTTCTAAACTTTACCAAGACTGAGACCAAGAAAACAAAAGGGCTATTTTCCATTTGTAACATCCTAATTAAAAACCTAAAGAAAACAGAGCAGATGCAAGCATCCTTGAAAAACTTACCGGCCCTAGTGAGTTGAGTGTCTTTGTCTTAAGGCCTCGGTGAAATTATTCCAGCCGAGGAGACCGATTACAGAGCCACTGAGACAAGTACAGAAAAATAAAATATTATACATACAATACATAATATAGATACAGACATAGATGTACAATTGGATGATGCAAGTACTGAGAGTTGAAGCAAAGGGAGTAGATAGTAGAGAGTAGAGGCAAATCACCGTGAAAAACGTTGTCGCGCGAAATACGGCTTTTTACTTTAGATTTCTTACACCGCTCCATCTTTATCATACTCATAGAAATATTTTTCTTTTTTCTCCCCTGACTCCTTTACACTCAGCTCCTCGGCTCTTGTCATCTCATCTTCTCAGAGTTTTAGTTTGAGCTCGAGCTTGAGCTTGCCGTCGTCACTGGGACTGAGAAATGCCGCCGCCGTAAGCGAAGGAGTGCCGCGAATGCAAATTGGCCATACAATTTTCGCGAGTAAGCTTTATCTCTTCTTTTTCGTTTCATCTTTTTTTACCCTCACCTGAATCTTAGCTTGGCGTCGCCCTTAGCTTTATTATGTCCCACTACGACTTTAAATTACGCACTAAATATTTTGACAATTCCAGTTTAAATTAAATGTAAAATCTTTTAAAAATTATTTCAATTAAGTTAAAAAAAAAATTTTAAGATTTAAAAGTATATTTATTATTGGTATCAAAAATTTTTCAATGGCAATTTTAAATCTCGACAAACAAAAATAATGTTATCGGAAGGGAAAATTGACGTACATACTCATCTATTGTAAGCTGATGCGCAATTGGTTTAAATAAAATCAATATTATATCAGTGTATATACAGAAATAGACATTGATGTAGAATGTAGACTGTAGATATATATTAGCTAAACCATTGGTTGTAGGTTGCTGGTTAGTGGACTAAAAGCGATGGTCTACTGTGCAAACCACTCTGGACCCTTTGTGCTCTTGTAGCTTACCCTCTCTCTATAATTCTCCCTGCACTCTTTGTTAATCGTTTTCCAAGCAGACGGGGCTGTAATGGCTGGATTGGATATGATGTGTCACGTTATTCGCGTTCGTGTGTGGAAACCCCGGTACCAGTGATCACCAAATAACTCATTTGCTCAATGTTCGATGTTTCACCGTTACTTGATTAGCGATTCATCCTTTTTTCGATTCAGCGGCTGAAAATTTATTTACACGTCAATTTCACTCCAAAAAATTTACTGTAAAAATTTTATGATATTGTAAATGTTCATATTTAAAAAAAAAAAACTATTTAAAGTTGGCATAAAATACATCGATTTTATATAGAAATGGGTGGTTGTGACTATTTATCATAAATAAAGAAATATCAACTTGTCAAGAAGATTACAGTGAAGTTGTAATTAGTTACCAAAAAAATCGTAAAAATGTGAAAACTTGAACAATTTTAGATTTTAGAAAAAAAATTTTTGGTTAATTTTATAATATACAATTCATGATTAAATTGAAGTTATTCAGTATTAACATTATCAAAATATATCGAATCGAAAAAAATGATCCCTGATTTTTTATTAGTTTAAATTACAGTGCATGCAAAGCGCGTAATTCAAATTTTCTAGTTTTAAGTTTGAAAACTAAAAAAAATTTTGGTTAAATCGATTTTTTTTTAAATTATTCCGGAAATAGTACCTGGAACTTTCACAGAATAACAATTTTTTAAAGTTATTATTTAAAATAATAACCTTACAAAATTTTTTAACTTTTAATGCAACTGTAATTTACATATTATTTTTCTATGCTTTTGTTGTCGCTAGATTCTCTTTGAATAATTTTCAATGTAAAGAAAAAAAAAAAAAAAAAAACTGTAAATCAGAAAATATTTCCAGAAATTGTTTTTTCGCCTTGATTTGAGACAATAAAATTTTTCAGTGATTTTTTTTATTTAAAAATTTGTCTTCTAAATCATGCTTATTCTATTCAGCATGTTAGTTCATCCAATAAAAAAAAGAAATGAAATAAAATTTAATTTTTTTTTCTTGTATTGTATTGTATGGACTAACGCTAGTATAAGTCACCTTATAATTTCCGTCACTTCGCTCCGCAACCAAACAAGTCTACTCAATTCAAAATTTTAGGTCTCAATTAAACTTACATAAACTTTAAAGGCGTACATTGGACTTTTTGGCTTTGAATAGGTATATAAGCTTGAAATAAACTTATTAGGACTTCAGAAGATTTAATTAAACATCTTTAGAAAAAAAACTTAAAATTAACTTTCCTGAAGGATGAAGAGATTGAAGTAGACCAACAATCGCTTGAATGAACATTGCATTATTGATAAAAGTCAATCATCGACTAAGGAAGTACTTTTTCAATTTTTCATTCATTTAATTTTTAAAGTTCAAGCCTATGTAGTTTTAATTCAATTCTGTTATCTCTTAGAAAAGTTTATTTCAAAAATACTTTAATTTTAAAAAATCTAACTGAATCCTCTGAAGTTCTGATAAGTCTACAGTGCATTTTAATTCATACGTTAACGAGTAAAAATAATTTTTTTTTTTTTACCGAAATCAGTTTATATATTGGTGCATTTATTTACTGTTCTATTTGCAGTAAATTCCATCAATCAATAAGAGAGTTAATTTGAAAATCATGTTTGTTGAGAAAACAATGTCGTTAATGAGAAAATAATTATTTGTCTATTATAAAATTAAATATAACGAATATTTCTAAATAGCGCTCGCGTGACAGTAATTCATTTGCTGTAAATTCATGAGGGACTTTAGTGCCTTGAATCTCGGGAGCAGTTGACCCAGATTTGTATTTTATTTAGCGACACAGGTGGACTTTCGGGCATCAAGTGGCAGTCTCATGAGTTTCATTAATTTAAATAAATTGAACTAAAAAAAAAAAAAATATCTGTACTTTGAATAAAACAGAGATAATAGGTTTCAATTTCAATAGAATAAATTTTTTATCAGTTAAACTGGACAAAAAAAAAATATAAACTAAACGAGATGGAGAAAATAAAAAAGTTTTCAATTTCAGTTTCAAAAGTAGTTAATGAAAAAACTTTATCTTATTATTTATTGCGAAACTAATTTACGATTGTGTATCGGGCGGTGATGGAGATAGATCAAAGACAAATCTCCAGCTGGGTTAGTACCTGCCGTAACTATAAACTACAAGTACTGTATGGGTATGGGTTTGTGTATGTTGTAGTGGTACAGGTACCCGAGGCTATTTCAATGAATTTCACACGGACCATTCAATCAATCGTATGTTTTGGCACATCTTGTAAAGCAATACGTCGTTACTAGTACTGTGAACATTTAGTTCGTAATTTTCCTTGACAAAGATTAAGGTCTCTCCAATAGACAAAGACTATTCGACCATTCGTACTAATTAGAGATCAAGGAGATTTAATGCCATTTCATGCCGTTGCTATTGATTACTTTATTCAATTAATTGCCAATTTAAATATTTCAACAAATCATTTTACCCTTTGCTCGCTTTCTCCGGCTTTTGATTCGAAGTTTTCTTACTTAAAGCTTCGAGCACTAAAGATAAATGCCGATAACTTTTTAGGGCTATAAAAAAAAAAAAAAAGTTTTTAAATGATAAATTTTTGATATCACAAATTTTAATAGGCTATTATAATTTAAGTAGACGAAGCATTAAAATTTTATACCGCGAATAAAAAATTAAATTAAAAATATTAAAGTTTACGGCTACTAGATGACGGAAATATTTTTTATTACCCTTCGAAATAAGATTTTTAATGGCTTTTCATTAGATTGAGAATTTATTAATTATTTTACTTGAAATTGAAGAAAAAATTTTATTTTATTTATTTTTTAATTTTCGTAAGTTTTAAATTTTTTTTTTAAAAGAAATTAAAACAATCTTAATTACATAAAAATAATTTCTCCAACTGACAGAACTTTCGAAGCAAGACAATTTAAATCGATTAATGTAACAGCCATACAATCTTGGTTGCGGTTTCGAATGAGAATCTAACAGCTTTCCTCAACCTTTTGAGCATATCCGACTTGTGGTTTTTCTGGAAATAAACTTTAGTGGTGTCCTTGTAGACTGTACAGTAGATTATAAGAGAACTTCTAGCGATGCTTTTAACATTGTAATTTCTCTTTGGAGACTTGAAAACCGCATCCTCTCAGATTGCTAGCAACTCAAACATACCTAATATGCATTGTACATATTTGCTTACAGATCACCAAACATTTGATTGAATTACATCCATCATTTATCAGATATTATCTGTCGATTGTGGGTGACATTATTTAATTTATATCATATCTATGCACAACTTAAATATTTGCAGTCCCACGTCAATGAAATTCAGCTGGTCAATGTTTAACTCCGCCTATTATTTATTCCAACTATCCGACTATTACCATTCAAAACTACTAGACCGATGTTACTATCGTATTATGTTTATGTTTTATGTTAATTTCAACATTGAATGCTTTGCTTTTGATGTACGGTATTTAATCGAGATTATTACATGTTATCAATACTGTCATTGATATTATTGATGGATAAATTGAATCACTGAACAGTTATGGTTTCGAAGTATAAATTATGGATTTGATTGCGATGAAACAAACAGTTGTTGTATGCTAATACAGTACATTTAGCTCCAAAGAAATACTGATTTGAATTATTGATATTACTTTTTTATTTTTATCTTTTGCGTGACTGGATATAGTTATCGCGTTAAACTTTACAGAATATCAATTCCGTCATATGTCAATTTTTTATAGTAAAAAAATTTTCTCTTCATTAACGTTTAATGTTAACCACAATGATAAAAAACGGCTTGATAGTTTAGAATTATAAATTAAAAAAAAAAAACAATGTATTTCACAACAATCTAGATATATTATTTATTTTTCAATTATAAATTGTATTTATAAGAATGAAACAAAGATAAAAGGCAAGGCTTGATATAATTATATTATTCAAAGGTCATTTATATTTAATATTTTCAATGGAATTATTTTATGCAATTTTATTCTGTATTAAATTTCGAGAAATATCACTAATTAATTCTAAATTCTCGATTATATTCAATAAAATTTATGATGATTTAATATGCACTTTAAAAAAAAATTCAGGAAAAAAAAAATTCTTCAATCAAATAAACTTTATTTAGAGCAAGAAAAATTTTTTCGTACAAGAAATTTTCTACATACTTGAATACTATAAAACTCAAAATTTAAGTTATAAATTTTTTTTCTATTAATCAACTCAGTTTTTTTGAAAACTTTCAAACCTAAAATTTCCAATATTACATCAAATTTCTCAAAGCAAAATCACGAACTATTTATAAAAAAGAAAAAACAAACACTATCAATATTCATATTTCCTCTTTATTTTGTTCCAAATCCATATTTATGAATATGAAATCCAAGATTTTATTTATCCAAAAAAAACAACAGTATAAATATCGAGATTGCCTCTAAAAAATTCACCGATGAATATTAAAACATTAAAAAAAAAAAAACGTTAACAGTCGTACTCAACAAATGCCCAATTAATAACTCATGAATAATTCATCCCCTTGATATATTCTAGTGGCGCAAGAAAATGATTTTTTGAAACTAGCGTAAATTCCGCCGAAATATCGAAGATTATTTATGGCCTCGCACATATTTGTCAAAATGGAGCAAACCGCAGAACAATCGTTAAAAATAGCAAATTATTTCGAACATAGCCTCAGTAATGTTACACTGAAACATTGAGCCAATAAATAAAATAATGACTATCGACAGTAAATAATTTATCGCGTTATTAAATCGGTGCGTGCAGTCAAGTGTATTATTATTTATTATCGAGATCTGAAACAAAAACTAAAAAAAAAAAAAAAAAAAAAAAACCAATAGTATCTTCATACTATTGAGCGTCATTGAAATCGCAGATATTATCAGAAGCGGATATTGTGTGGATTGTTATTGCTGTTATATCGTTAAAGTTATAAAAGCTCAATGTATAAGGATTCTCGGTCGTTTTCCTTCTCCTTCTCCTTTTCCTTCTATTCTCGACACTTTTGCTTACCCGGCACTACTCACGGGATTCCCTTTTATTGGCTCGAGAGCCGGATAAATTGAAGGAGGCAAAAATCGAGTGCTAAAAAATGAGAATGAATGAAAGCGATAGTGAGAAGCACCAACCAGCTATTGTTCGATTGCGACGAACAAAGCCATTTGAATTATTCCATCAGGACTAGCAATAGAATAACTTTAGTGCTCTTGATATAATTTTTAACGATGCTTTTACTTCACTCGTACAAAATTTCTTGTATGGATTTATATTACGCTCCCGGTTCTTTCTTAGACGATAAAATAAAATAAAATAAAAATAAAAATAAAAAGTTATTCGGAAAAACCAGTCCCAACTTATTCTTCAGTCAAGATATAAATCCATCCTTCAAAGTATATATTGTTTCACCTGTGCTAGTATAGCATTTGATATTAAATATATCTATATACACAGAGAGATAATGATATACTTTTATATAGCCGAGAATAAGATCGTCGACTTGTTCAGAAGCTCCTGATCTCTCTTTAGCTCCTTGTTCTTCTCTTGGTATTGAAGATATCTATGACGATTTATCACTGTGTATGATACTAAAGCCTGGATATTTCCTGCTTCCTACTTTTTAAACTTTTTTTTCCTGACAATTTTCTCTAGACGTACATACAGATATACACCCATTACAGTCTTTTCCATCTCATAAAGTCTACAGTAATGTCTTCATTTTTAAACTTTTTTTGCCCCTCCATCTACTAGCGCAGCTCCGTCTTCATTCAGCATCTTCTCTGTCTCCAAGTTATCTCCTTTTCTTTCATCGGTTTTTCGGTCGACTTCTCGACGGTTTCCTTCACGACTACGACGAAAAACACGGAATAATAAAACGATTAAGCGAACCGAGTCGACATTGCTGTTCATAATTTTCGCCTGACTTGCTTTTTCTCTGTCGCCGTACTTAGCAAACCGCTATTTTATATTTAATACACTCAAAAATTCACCCCCGAGCAAACTATCAAGTTACGTGGATAAATATATATTGCGGTGAGCCATTCTGCTAAATGTATCATTTGTTTTTTTACATAATTTGATTTACTTTTACCGGAGTTTTATCTTGTTCCGGAGAAAATATTCTTGTAAGCAATGTTTACATGACAAAAAATTTATTGAGACATAAATTTTTTTTTTTTTTTTTTTTTTTTATGGTCTTCATTTGATAAATCACTCGGAATTCTTTTCTATGAAAGCATAACTGTACCTTGAAATTAAATGCTTTGATGTAATAAAAATTTTTTATTATTACTCGCAAAAAAGTAAGCTATCATAATAAATCATAATTAATTGACAATAATTTTAAACTATAAAATTGAAATTTCAACAGTTATTACTTTATTACATTTCTTATTTTAATGTTACAATTTAATAATTATACAAAAATATTTACAAAAGTTACTAAATTTTTTTTTCTTAACAAATTCACTTTTATTTCTATTTCATAAAAAATAAAAAAAAAATTCTTAAAAAAATGATAAAGTAAAAAAATTGAGTTTTTTTTTTTTTAATTACTTTTAGTAATTTTTTTTTATTGGGCAAAACATTGGATTTTCAATTAAATTCCACTTCATCCTATCTATAGAAAAAGAATTTAAATTTACCCGGATAATTTATTTAAAAAAAAAAAAAAAAAAAAAAAAAAAAAAAACTTCATTATTTAAAGTAATCAATTTTTCTGAAAGCATCTCGCTGACGCTCTGGGAGACACTGACACTTGACACAAAATAAATTTAATCAGTCGCCCTTGACTTGAATTAGAATTTTTTTAACCTATCAGTCATCCCTATCCTCCCTTAGTTCATTGCTGCCGAGATAGCACTTGAGGGGGTATATTGGCTCACTAATACCGTCAGCCAATCGCCTTTACTATCACCACACCGCATATACATCATATACATTATATATAAGTAGAGTTCGCCCAGCTCGGTGGTGGATGTTGATGTGAATGTGAATGTCGACGTATAGACGAAGCTCTCATGACTCACGAAAGCTTCCACTCCGTCGAAATGAACTTAAAGAGCCCTATAGCGTGCTATATACACCACACACTGTATAATACCAGAACTGTTTGCTGGATAATGCAGTTCTAGACTCTCAGAAACGCCTCAAAGAAGAGCACTCGCTTTTGTTCTACTCCTAATCTAGGGTTTCATCAATAAACTCGGAAAAGCTTTTCTTTAATCTTGAATTTTTCATAACTACCGAATCCATTAGCATCCATAGCTTCAAAAAATTATTAACATATGCCTTGCAAAAAATTTTCCAAACAAAAAAAAAAAACAAAGTGGGATGATAAAAAACAGGAAATAATTTTATCGAAGTTAGAAGTATGTCATTGTTAAAGAGTATTTGATTTTCCGAGAGCGTTTACTTCACTCGACCCAATCATTCTTCTTTCAATGAGCCTCTCAGATCACTTTTATATCGCTTGAAAGGCGACGATCTATTTTCACCGGTTACGTTTTTTCTATTTTATTTTTATTTTCTCGTGAAAACTGTCTTGGTCGAACTTTCTTTCGCCACCATCTGCCTTATTTTTACTTATGTTGGAGTATCTTCTAGCCACACCCCTTTATCTGGATCTGTATCTCCGTGAATGTGTCCATAGATACATCAATAGTGTCTAGTGTCGATACAAAACTAATATCTAGAATCTAGATGCATCTCAACATTGACGTCGTTGAAAGAATATACTGCACCAAGTGCATCGAGCTTTTAAAGAAATTGAAAATACTACGATACTAGTTCAGTTTTTCAATATATATATTTCTTTTCCATGGGAATTTAATGTTCCCAGATAAACATTACTGTCAGTACTTTCGATTATATTCAAAGCAGCACTCTAAAAAAATACCCACCCTTTTAAATGCAAGAAAAGAACCGCAAAGTTATTTACAAATTAACAAACATGGTGTTTTTCTTTTTAAAAAGTTATAATCAGTTTCAAATTACAACACAATTTTTTAAAATATATTTTGGAGTAATTTATCAAAGTGTCAATAATTCTGATGAATGTTTGATATTCTTATAAACAATTCAAAGCTAAAATTTTAATCAAGAATTAAAATTAATTTTTTGAAGTTGTGATTTTAGTAAAAATAAATTTTTTCATTATTCCTTTTATTAAAATCACTAGAAAATATCTTATATAAATGAAATTTTCTTTAATTTGTGCTAAAAACAAGACTCCCTTTTTTAAAGGACCTTCGAAGATCTTCTAAGTGCGTTAAAAAAATCATTAGTTCTAAAAAATAACTTATTAATGAAGTTTAAAGTCACTATTAAATAGAAATTCATTTTCATATTAATCAATTCAAAAGCCTCTTCCAAAAAAACGATTGAAAAAAAATTTTTTTTTTGCCTTCTAACTGCGCAGCATTTTTTACGATATTTCTTTCGAACATTTGTTGAATCAAAACTGAGTTTTAAATAAACTGAATGATTCAATAGTTGACACTGTTGATTTTTCGTAAGTTTCTGAAATCTAGCCATCAACAATGATCAAAAATGGCTAACAGTAGCCTTCAAATGATGCTCCTTCAACAAGGAAATAAAGTCTCTAAATTATCCTTATTTTACTTAATGTTTAACCTGCAAAAATAGGTTTCTCTTGTAACAATACCACTGCAAACTTCAATGACTGTGAGAAACAAAAAAATTTCCGTTCGAAGTATAAAAACTGAGTTAAACTTCTGCAAACTGGGTTACAACACAGTTTTATAAAATTTTGAAGTCTAAAAATTAAAATGCAAAAATAATTCAGCAGTTCTCACGCTAATAGAGCATAAAAAATCCGTACTGTAAAGCTTAATGAAATTAAACGAGAAGTGAGGCAATAATGTCCTTTGATTTTTTTCTCGCGTATACAAACGCCCGGTTCTACGCGCCATCGAGCATGTCACGAGGGTTACTCAAGAGACTATTCAATCCAGAGACTAGAGACCAGGGAGCACAGCTCCAAATCCAAAAGAAGTGGGTTCGCTGTTTAAAATACTACTGCGACTACATAGCAAACTTCGGACCATATGATAGTATGGAGACTATACGTGCTGTGCATTACACATAAACGCAAGGAATAAAACAGGAATTCGATTGGCGCTGGTGGCCTCCTCCCCTAGTGTGGTCTAAACTCGGTCCACGATCAAATGAAACACTAAAGTTCATGACAGTTGGAGTTCATCCCTTTTGTGATACTGTTCGCTCAAGTGATCTACATATCAAACAGTTACTTGTTAGAATCAAGGGTTCATATCTCCAATTCGTAATTATTCTTTATTTGCATAATAAGATTTCTATTCACTCTTCACTCCACAGTAGATCATTAGTTCTTAGTTGTATTATTTGCCATTCATTTATTAGAAATTTATTTTTTATAAAATAATTTAGTGGGTAGAAAAAGTTAAAAATAAAGAAGAAATTATTTTGTGGTTAAAAAGATATCACACATGTGCTACAATACTCCCAGAATTTTTCCAATAAAGCCTGGTTGTTCGGACATTTCTTTCATAACCGTTGGAATTTATTACCAAATACTTTCTCGACCTTCGGAATCTTCGATAAATTTTTTTCATCAAAAGCTACTTTTTTTATCTAACACTCTTCCAATAACCAATTGAAATTTTCATTCTCGCCCATTTGTTATAAATTCTTGAATCAGAACACGCTACTTGTATTTATTTTCACCGAATCAGTGACACTAATAAATATATAACCTATTACATATTACTGTAACTCTACAAAAAAAAAAATGAAGAGTAATTTGCCAAGTGGATGATTTTAAATTGATTTAATCCTTTCAGGGTAAAATAGTAAAATTGACTTGTAGAGAGAATTTATTTATATTACTGCTAAAAAAAAATATCCGGTGTGAATTTTTTATTATTTCATTAAATATAAATAAGAAAATAGTTTTTATATGTTTCAAGATGATAAAATTAATTTTTAAAGATCTTATTTTAGTTTGAAACTACAATGAAACTTTAATATTGAAAAAAAAAAAAAAAAAATTGTATTGACATTTTTTTTTATTTCTACAATTAGCATTTTTTAATAAGTTTTCCCTATAATAATTTATTTATAGTGAAATTTTTAAAATTGCTAAATGTTATTTAATTTTTATATTAAAATAATTAATTCTATTTAATTAAAAGTATTAATGATAATTATTTATTATTTCTTAATTTTTACTAATCTTTAAAAAAATTTGATTCATTGTTCTAAAAAAATCAAATTTATTGGCAAAATAGAATTAACATTTACAAATTTAAATTTCCGATAAATTGTTTGGAGTAATTGTTCGTAATTTGGCATATGAAACTTGTTTCAGCTAAATAAAAATTAATCTTAGTCTAAAAATTTCGCACTCAAAGTGTTTTACTTTTTCATTTCGGTACCACGAGTAAAAATTAATTTTCAATTTTTTTTACAGTTTATTATACTGCCGTTATAATAATTTTAATTTTACGAATAAAAATTAAAACTCCCAATGAATATTAAATCCATTAGATCTATTTAATCTACGATTTTAATTCAAACTCCAAGTCAAATAATTTTCCTCATTCGCTCTCGAAGTATCTCATATAAATATAAAGCGAAACAAAAATAATAACAACTTGGATTATACTTTTATTTAATTCAACTTCAGAAATACTTTTAATTAAAAAGTTATAAGAGTTTAATTATGTATATATATATTTTATTATTTTTTATTCAACTTCGAATGAATTTAACGAGTTTACTCTATTATTTTATTTACCTAAAAAAAATGAAATTCCTCCTGTACATCTTAAGCACAGAATGTCTTTATAGGAGAATTTTTTCATATTTATAAAATAAAATATTTTCCAATTACAATTTTTTTATCGAATAAATTCAAAAGATTGATATTTTTCCTCAGCCTTCAATTTCATCTTACATTTAATTTTGTTTTTTATATTTTTTTTGCTCACACACCCTCGGTGACTAGTCGCCCCTACATCCAATAAAATAATGTTTGCTCGGCTTAAAAAATTCCGTGTCATCAAAAACTGGTGTCTTAGCGCGGTACACAAAACACGTACACATGTCATTGAATTTTTTGTTGAATTTTTATGATGAGCTGAGTACCCAGTACAGAGGCAGGTTTCGTATCCGAGATATAAATAAATAATAATTCTTTTGATGTTATCTCCAAGTGCTGGAGAATTGAGACGAGCCCGAGAGAATTGAGCGTCGTTGAGTCGGGAAATGACTCAGGGGGCTCGGGGTTCCCTCAAATAAGGATAGGAATAGGGATAAGGAGGAAAGAGGGTATAACTATACCTATGGGGGGTAAAAGTTGCCGTCCACTCGAGTAAATACGCCCCCCAGCAACCGGAGATCGCTGGAGTCCCTGCGGAGAAGAAAATAAACCCGGAAGAGTGAGGGGGGGGGTGAGTGTTACATAGAATATGTTGGGTACAGCGCCTCCCTATTTTCATAAGAGAAGAGAGGAAGAAAGAAAGGGTCGACCGAGGGGGATGAAATTCCCTGCTCTTATCCGGAACGCGTCTTATCGGTATCGCTCTGAACTCTGAGCATGAGTTTGAAGGGGGAAGCCTCAGAAGAGCAAAGAGAGGTTATATGAAAGCTTCGCTGAGAGCTTGAGACAGCTAAGAGTGAAAGTAAGAGAGAGAGAGGGTTATTCGGGGCTCTTACATGACTACAAGATACATATTATATATAACATAGAATCTAGAATCCCTTAAAAAGAGTAGCAGTCGAAGAGGGATGATACTTTTCCATGTTATGTATTTTTATATTTTTTCCCCTTCATTTTGTCCGTTTTATTATTTTATTTTTCCACCCCAGTCTAGTCTCTATCTCTTTTACCTTTGCTTATTATATCCTCTGCTCTAGTATTGTCTGGGTTTTATTCCTTTTTCTGAGGCTCCTATTCGTCCCCTTTGCCAGCCGGTTCGATATGAGAAAGCTCGTGTTGTTCAACGATGCGACGATTAACGAGCTTAGCGAGGCGACACCCATTGTATAGATATACAATGTACTGGCTATAGATATATGGAAAACATACATTGCCGCGGAGGATATTTATGTCTATGAAAGAGGCTTTAATTGACTTATGTGTCTTTGTATCCACGTTTTAGGCTTCTTCGTCTCTAAGAAAATTAATTAAATTTTTACCGAACAATATTTGTTTTTATTCACATTGATTAAAAAAAATCATTGCTTTTCCTTCTTCCTTTGAAATTTTTTTTTTATATGCGTTGAAGAAATTTATCAAATATCTTATAGCTATAAAAAAAATTTTTAAATGAAATTATTTTACTGAAAAATCTCAAATTAATTGACTAAAATTTTTTTTTGTTGAATAATACTTACGCGTTTGAATAAGTGATTTTTTTTATAAGATCTAATCATTTTTCAATTTTATTTTTATTTGTATTAATGCATTAATTTAATTTTGGTAAAAAAAAATCATTTAATCAGTTACAATGTTAAATACATTGTCAAAAAGTAGCGTAGAATTAAAAAAAAAAATTAAATATGGCATTTAAATTTTTGAGTTTGGAAAGGATTAAAAAAAAATCTAAACGTGCTAAAAAAAAAAAAAACACCTTCGAAAAATAAGATGAATGATGATAGTAATAATAATGATAATAATTATTATTTAATGAGCGTAAATGGTAGTCGTTATTTAAAAGCAGCCATGCGTTGACGGTCATCACTCGTCATCGTCGAAATGGCATGAAACTGCTGGTGAGGTTCCGATGTCATTTTCCACGGAAGCAAGTTCTCAAAATTACATTTATATTTTAATACCAACATAACGAATGCAATAATCATTTTCTCAAAATGAAAAAATAAAATTATTATTCAATGATTACAGATTGCACATGTACCAGAAATAAACTAGAACAAATTCAATTTAAATTTCCGATATAAAAAAAGGTGTTGAAGTAAAAAAAAGTATAATTTTCAGCATCTGCGCGCATCTCATTCGTCTTCGATTTAGCAGGCTTTCAATTTTCTGTAGGGTAGAGGGCGTGGCCCTTACACCACCCCGGAACTCGCGTGATACCGTGAGTCTCGATAAGCCATGCACTCGTCGTGCCTTGCATTATTACATTTTAACCCCGTAAGGAGCGAGGGAGTGAGCAGGCGAAGATAGGCTTTAAACAAAAACAGAAAGAGAAAAAATAATAAAATAAGAAGCAAGATTAATAACAGCCGAGCTGGGAGTCAGGGGAAAAAAATTAGTCGAAAGTATATTAAAAGAGAATGATTAAAGGTATTATGCCCTCGGTGTTTCGTAAATCACCCGGTTTCCTGTAAATATTTTAATTTCTTTATTACACCGAGGTAATCCTCGACAGCGCTAATTAATCAACTTTAAATATTCAGCATTCCGAATAAAACAGCACGACACGCAACTAGAAAATTTTTTCATTCAAATCCAATTTTTTTTCTTGACAAAAAATTACTATAGACAAAAAATACTTTTGTGGATATTTGTAATTAATTTTTCCCATGAAAAAAAAAATTATATCAATTGAAAACATATCAGAAATATACAAAAAGAAATATTAAAAATATGTATTTGATATTTTTGCTTCACATTTTTACACATATATTTCTTATATCGTCTAAAATATATTTTGATTCAATTACAGTTAAAATATATGAAAATCTTTCAAAAATTATCAGCTAAAAATTAATTTTTCAATGAAAATGAAGTTAGCCGACATTTCAAAATTTTTAGAAATTTTTTTTTTTTAATTTCACTTAAATAATTAAAAAAAGAATTTCTCATGTCATAAACTTGAAAAACTATAATTGCAATTTTTTAGAAATATCTTTTTAGTTGTAATTTAATTAAAAAAAAAAAAATTTTAATTTTTAGACGTCTGTTAATTTCAGTGTCATATTTTTTACACATATTTTAAGTTAAAATTTTTATAAAATATTTTTTTCATGAGGTTTACAGAAAAAGAAAAAAAAATCTTTTGCAAGTTGAATTGTTTACTAAAATATGCACATAAATTTTTATTAAAAAGTAAATACATTCATCGGATATTTGTCGATTAATTTTAAAATTAAAATCACAAGCTCACATACCAGCTAAAAACTTTTAATAATAACGCTTTCAATTAATAACTATCGATTAATATTTTAATATTTGATAGCCAATAAATGGATGAAAATTCAATTTCAACATGTCTCATACACTCTGAAATTAGCGATCGACAATGTATGACCAGATTCAATTACTTTAGACCATCGTAACTTAGTTTTCCGCACACTATGCACTCTGTGTAATAATAATAGTTATGGCTCAATATATAACATAACCTCCTCTCTGGCCCAGGCTCCAGCTCCGGAATCTCTATATCCTCTTTCATCTTTATGCTTTGGTATTCGATATCACATCGTATCACTTTAATTTAACAATCGGTAGTAGTTCGGGGTCGGTACAGCAGATAAACCCTTTTAAATTTTTTATCATTTTCCGATAGTTCATAAACTTCAATTCAGTTTTTTATTCAAATCAATTTTAACAACTGGAAACAGATACCTAGTTCAAGGCGATTATGGAACTGATCTCTTTAGTTATTAGTTATTAGTTTCATTTTATGTTAAATTGATGAAATTAAATGGAATGGAATAAAATTGTGAGAATTCAGAAGTGATGATTGGTAAAATTTTTTCATAAAAATACTTATCGTTCTTTGGTGGATGCTCAACGCTCACCCACACGAGATTCATCTGAGACGGCGAATGAAGACGCTCCTCGAGTGTGATAATTTCCATTGGTAGTGTCGACTTTTAAAACGCCGAGATAAATGGCCGCCAGCGGCACGCTCGTTCAACGACGCCACCCTTATGATAGTGTATTCACTTGGCAGTTGGATGTTATGGATGAATTGTCGACTATCACGCGATTTTTTTTTTTTTTTTAATATTAAATACATGAACATATTTGAATTAGAAACTTTTTCAACATTTTTATTGCAAATATTTATTTATTTATTAAACAAATTTTCTGTAGCTTATTTAACTATCAATTTTTAGTAAATTTCAAAAAAATCTAAATTAAAATGTATAATTCATACTACAGAAATTTAGTAACCTTTTATGATATTTTATACATATCGTACAATAATCTTTTCCGTGCAAAATGAAAAAGATTGAAGTATAAATTATTAATAATAATACTTTAACTGTTTTGACGTTCACATAGCTTTTATTACTGTCAGAAATGCTATTTTGTCTATATAGATATTAAAGTGTAATATTTTAATGATAAATGTAGTAAATTAGCCAGTAAAATGATGATAATACTGTTTGAAGTAGTATTTATTATCAATTGATTGGTATTTTTTATAAATCCATTATCATTTATCATCGTTTAGTTTTTACTATGTATGAAAAATTTCATATATTATTTTTTTTCAAATTCACATTAGTAATTTAAAAAAAAAATTTCCTCAGTCAATAAGTCGATAAATTTGTTAAAAATGAAAAATAAAAATGAACATCTAAAATAGCGTAGTTGAAAATCCAATAAATATGTAAATCATGTTTGAAGATTGAATTTAAAAGTTAAAAATAACTAAAATAACAATCTAAACTTGATTGTACACAATCCATCTACTATTTAACAATACAGCGAGTGACTTCATTGAAGTAACTTTGTGTAAAACGTGTTAAAGTGATTATTCAAATGATTTAAGGTCGTAAGAGAAAAGATTGGCTTTTATCTCTTAATTTGTGTCTTTCTTAACACAGCCGTGTCTTTACCATGGAGCGGAGAATTTGCTTCACTCATTCACTGGAAAAAATGGAATAAACCTTTAAAAAAAAAAATCAAGGGAAATAAGATGAAAAAAAGTCAAAGTAAACCACTCTCCTGCGTTAAAAGGCGAACCGCGCGGTCCCCTACTCTCATTTCCACTTCCCGGTCTCATTCTTCTTGCGGTGAAAAAAGTGTACTTTCATTCTATTTTTTTTTTTTACTATACTGTACTCTGGCACTGCGTTCACTTCCATTCTCGCATCTCTGTAAGTAATGCTTTGAACAAGTGCGAATGGATAAAAAGCTAAAAGTGTCACGTCAATGGAAATTTTAAGGAGAAATTCATGCCTTTTCTTAAATACAGTCTAAATTTTAAAAGCCTCAATAAAACCTTCTTTTTATCATTGAAACTTGTCAAGATAAAGTGATAGAGCGCATCATTAATTATGAAGATGATCACTTACTAAAAATTCAATCAAAACGAGAGCTACTTAATTCAAGAGGAATGTACTTGATTCTAGATAAATATTCTAAAGAGAACTTTAATATGTGATGATTCAAGAATTTCTTGTCTTAGAAGTCATTTATATTAGCAGCGAAAAATTTGACATTTTCGATCGAAAGATATTATCTTTAAAAAATATAATTAAATTTTTCATTGAAAACACACAATATTCGAAAATTAGTAATTTTATTTTTTTTTATTTCATATTTTTAATTCAACAAATTCTTTTATAAAGATAAATCTTAAATGCCAAAAAGAAAAAAAATAAATATTCGACTTGAGTCTATTCGGAAAATTTTTTTAGGCATCTAAAATGAAAAATACGAGAAATCCGAGAATTTTTGGTATTTTTCAAAAAAATTATCACTATGCTATCTTGAATCAATATTACCCCGTATTTTGATCATCGAAAAAATTTTGGATCAAACATAAGATTATCTTTTTTGATCAGAACAAAGTGCTCTGCTGAATTCGTACTCTTTGAAGCTACATTGGTAAAATTTTAACTTATCAAAATAGTAAATAGGAATACTACATCAAAAATAATAGTTTAAAAATATATTTACTAAAAATTTACCAAGTCCACAGACTTTCTTTTTAAATTTTTATTTTTTTTTTTTTATTTAAAAAATGGAATAGTTCTATGTTCACTGCAAAATTAGTATAAAAATCACTTTATTTCCGTTGATAATGAAAATTTTACATCATACATTTTGGAAAAGTAACTATTAATAAAAATTATAAAATTTTTGAATCGCGACAATTTTTTACTAAAGTAAAATTTCATATAAATTATTTTTCTTGAATCAAATAAATTTTTATAAAATTGATTGTTCATTAAAACTTGAAGGACTAGAGTGTTATTTTTGAATAGTTTGTTATGTTTGAATAGTGCACTTTTGGATTTGAATTGACCGATTTTCCACAATTTTATTTATCGTCTATCCATTCTGCTGACTCTTGAGCTGGCATGAAAACATGTCAGCTATATCAAAGAAAAAACGGGATGGAAGAAAACAAAAAAAAAAGATGGGGAAAATTCATCCATAAATATAAAACAAAGGACTTGACTTTGAGGTAGATAAATTCGCTTAGATCTATTGAGATAGCTGGTGAAGAGAGATCATTAACAATGAAGATCAGAATCACAATCGATTGAATTGACCGGGAATTGAAAATGCATGAGTCCTCCAAATAAATATAATATAAGGTCAACTTTCTCGGTGACATCAGCATGAGTTAATCGATTCCGTGTACAGCACACGGGATTTCATTCTTTTTAAGCCTTCTATTTTTATTCATCCCCGTTCTTTTGTCCAGCTCGTCATTCTATTTTATTCTGTTCTGTTCTATATATTTTTTTTTTATTTCCTCGACTTTCAACTACTCTTCAATCTTCGACCTACTACACATACGCTCATTTAATCATTCATCGGCACTTTGGCGCCAGGTTGTTCTGCATCTCAAAGTTTTCCCTGGACTCATAAATACAAAAATTTTTATGCACCCTAAAGTTTGCTAAAATCTCCATTTTATCTTACTGTAAAATATCTTCGGTATTTAAAAAGCACGATTGAAGTTTCAAACAATATTTTTGTTTAGTTTAAGCAAAAGTAATGTAATTTTCTTCTGGAATTTAATTTACGTCTAAAATACAAGAAACACGACAGAATTCGTAAGAAACTTTTCCGTAGAACATTTAATTTACAATTTTTTTATGTCTTTAATACTTCACTCGGAAATTAAACATTTTTTGTTGTAACAAATTTATTTTATAATATTTTTTTTTCATGCGGAAAAAACTAAGCTATAATTAATGATGATGGATTTATAATAAATTTTAAATAATCGATAATAAATACTACTTTAAACAGTATTATTCCAGTTTTAACAGCTTATTTACTACATTTATCATTAAAATGTTACACGTTAATGACTATAGAGACAAGAATAACATTTCTGACAGTAATAAAAGCTATGTGATTTATTTTGTAATATTTAATGCATTATTTAGAACACTAAAAAGTAACCAGAATCTAAATAAATTTTACTCTTCACTTTTTCGTATGTACAATTAAAAAATTGCAAAAAAAAATAACTTCATGATTACTCTTATGTCCCGAAGCTTGAATTGAAAATTAAAAAAAATTCCCAATAATGAGGGAAAAAATGTGAAAATTACAGTACCCGATAAATGTAAGAGCCCCTTAGAATAATATTCAGAAATCTCGTTCAAGTGATGTCGCATCGATAACGATAACATCGATAATCCCGGGGCTTAAACCTCATACGCATTTACCTATTATCCGTACACGGAGGACGAGATACAACAACCTCTTCACATAAATATACATCAGTTAAACGTTCGGTAAGTCTGAGGACATTAAATTACCATTGAGAAAACAAAGGAGATCCTCGCGACGCGCTTATGTCACGGCTCGACGTATCCTTCATCCCCTGGAGCTAGTTTTAAAGCACCGGGCCCTTCAAGAGTTTGAAATAATACAAAAGGGTTAGGTTAAATCATAGAGGGCTTCTTCTATCTATGTCACGTAACCAGTACTTAGACCCAACTACATCTACACAATTATATACACAATAGCTTGCTTATACTACACTGAGAAAGTACTTGGTACAGCAGTTGAGAAATAAAGGACGTGTACAACCCTTATACCCTTTCACCCTTGCACGCGCCTCCACATAGACATAGATAGACACATATATGTATTCACACCGACATCCAGTATGGTTAATGTTATGTAAATTCACCTCACTTAACCTTATTTAATTCAATTTAAACTTTCCGTCTCGCACTTGCCTGAATATTAAGTACAACGTTATTAAAAAAATTTACGGAATAGAGTAACTGTCTGCTTTTGTTTTATTTTCATTTTTGTTTAGTTTTTTTTTTTTTTTGTTAATCACTCAAATGTTAAAAGCAACATTTAACCCTTATGTTAGTAACTGGGTACCCATCGCGGTATATTTATATAAATAACTCAAAGAAAATTCAATATTTTATTTTAAGCTCTCGAATCGTCGTTTTTTAACTTGAAAGTAAGTTAGTTGTAAGTGAAAATAATTTATTTATTTTTTTTAAATAAGCTTAAACTAAAATTTAAAATGTACAAATTTTAAATGCTAACATTTCAAAATTTAGTGCCGCAAGGACTATTTAAAAAAATTCCTGCGTATAAAGGATACTTATGAGTCCTTAAGTAAATTTTAATTGATTCAAAAAATTGACCTCTATTTTGCGCAAAAGATAAATTTTTAAAACTGTCGATAAAAAATGAAATGAATTTTGTAAAAAAATCAAAAACTACGATTTTCTAAGCTTGTTTTTAATTTAAAAGAGAAAATAATTTTATTTAATCCTGTCAGCAATGTTATAAGTTTTTCACAAGCATCAGTATTTCATCTTATCCGGGATTATTGGCTATAAAAGTGTCAATAAAGAAAAAGTTAGGAAAAAAAACAAAGAGTACATCATGATTGGACTGCTCGTCAGAAAATAGCGAAAAGTTTCTTTCAAGAAGGTTAACGATTCGATCGTTCATTCCCCGGCTGCTGTAACATGAGAAGAAATGAAAGTAATCTAATTATCGAAAAGCTATTGCCTCTGATACGTGAGCCGAAAAAAAACTAAACTTTTCTGATATATTTCACAAATGATCCAACGCTATTTTACAGGAATATATCATGTTCATAATGATATTCACAAAAAAAAAAAAAAAATTATCAAGCATGGTCTTAAATTTAAACAACAGGTAAATCCATTAACGAGTTTTTAACGATATCGATTAACAAAGTGTTGCTGTAATTATAATTACCTTAACGACTTGTTTGCAAAACAAAGTTGATTTAGTTATCGAAGACCTTTACTACCATTAGAGCACTTGAGCTTCAAAGCTCGTTCTCTTTTGAAAAATTTAGTCTACTTTGTCGATCTTTATAATGATTCAAGTTTGTGCTTTTTCTCTGCTGGCAAAGAGGCCAAAAAAGTAATGTATAAGTAACCAAGAAAGTGAGGAGTATAAAATAGAAAAAAAGAAGGGTGGTTTATACACCAGCCACCAACGGTTAACGGAAAAGAATGATACTTCATTGGCAGAGACAGAAGCTTTGCTTTTGGTGACATTAACAATCCAGCCGTTTTAAAAATATATCAAGAGAACCAGGAAATTTGCCAAATTTAGTGATTTACTCGTGTGGATCCGTAAATGTCAGATTAACATCTTGAAGGATGAAGTTTTTACACTCGATAAAGTACAAGCTTGAGAAGTTTATTTTGATAAATTCATGATATTGTAATGACACTTTAAAAATGTTCATTTGATTTAGTTGAAGAAATTTTGCGTCAATTGAACATCAGTTTTGTTTGCAGAAAATGTTCTTTAAAATTTGATGTTTAATTCATGGGAAAAATTACCGGATTGCAATATAATCGTGGGACTTTCCAGTAAAATAAAACAAAAAATGTTCTCATCTCGTCATACACATGGAATAGAATTATTATTGGATTGTTATTATCAATGGCATATTATTATTATAAATTTTATGGGTTTCATATTTTGGAAAAATTAGATTTTTATTTAATAAGCAAATTTTGCAACAACTGATCACGAAAATGGGTAATTTTTTATAGAGCTGAAAAGTGGAGACCAATTGCAGTGCCTCAAAATCGGTGAATAATATCGTTCTTAGATTAATTTTTAATGAATAATCCGGCAAATTTTTAACAAGAAAATTATAGAAAATAATTATTCATCTTATTAATTTTTTATGTTTATTATTTGTTTCCGGTACACTAAATTAATGGTACTTTTTTATATTTTTTTTTACATTGTACTTGTATATAATTATCAAAGGAATTGTAATTAAATCAAGAATCACGAAATATTCTACAATTAACGTCATTTTCATGGTAATTTTTAAAGAAAATTTATCTCCTTGTATACTCGTAAATTTTCGACCATGCGATTTCCATTATCTTCCTTTTCACGTACTCACTGATCCTTTATTGAGTTACTTTGGTCCGAAGGTCTTTGGAGGAACACAAGGTCTCTGACCTTCTCAGTACAGTGCAGTGCAAATGATACCAGGAGAGAAAATAGAAATGAGGAAAACGAATGGGCTTATTGCACAAATCTCCCAGCAGACTTACCGGCTTAACACAAGCAGATAAAGAAGAGAATAAATAGCTTAAGTAAACAAAACATTTGAGTAAGAGACCCAAAGGGAGGTGAAAAAGAAGGAGAATGAGGAGGGAGTACCAGAAAGTGAATAAATAAATAAGCTGCTCTATTTGTCGTCACTATTCAAATGGAGTTTTCAGTGTATTTTCTAGAGTTTGGATCTGGATATTTTGGTATTCGATTTGTGACCTTTTTGCAGAATAGAAGCACTTGGTAAACTTTTTAAAAAGTTTTAATGCTAAGAATCTCTTGTACCAATTCTCAAACATGTTATGTATGCAGATCCTTTTTTCGCACACAAGGTATCGAATTTCCACTTAGCGATCTCTTTGGTGTTGTCGCAAACTTCTGCATATATGAATTCTTCGAAAGCTTCTCTGAAAAGAATTCGGTCGGGGCAATGCAAGAAAGGACGGAGTTACTGTACTATATAACTTGGCACACAAGATAAGAAGAGGCTGAGGCCAACTTTGAGAAGACCAGCATAGTATCAGTGCCAGTTTTTCGAACAAGGTCGATGCAATTCGAAAAACTCTCAAGATGAATTATGAATTTTGTATCGATTAATAATATTAAATGGATTGTGATAATTTTGTTTAATCTTTTATTTGCGCATATATTTATTCATACCATGGAGCGATGATAAATATACATGTATACATAAATATATATGATGGTATGATTTATCGAGGCTATTTTGATTATCGAGTAATTATGATAATTAGCAGAATGATGACTGGGAAACAAGCAGCCCCATAACTACCTACAAAACACCCTCAGAGTTCTGTAGGGTGACCGTTTATTCGCTCCCTCGAAAATACGATAACTAAACTTTAACTTCCCATGGGGTAGATTATAAATGCCGTTTTGGTATTACTCGCTTTTCATTAAGATTGTGATTGCTGTTATTTATTCACCTTGTACACAGATCAATCAATTTTCTTTATTATTTTATCATTCAAATTTATTCTCTGATATTCTATTTTTGATTAATTTGATTTAAAATTCAAGTTGTGATTTTGTCAAAATTTTATTTTAAGGAGTTAGTTATAGTTGAAATTAAACAACTGACTTTATATTTTTTTTTTTTTTTTTTTCTT